>JAMKCH010045738.1:0-53821 GCA_023653785.1 Ophioderma brevispina | reverse complement strand
AGATATGTGCATGAATTTGCACTGGTGTCAACGAATGAAATTTGGCACCACAGTTTTGGGCATGTTATAAGACAGGATTTTGGGCCTATAGGGCATCGCAAGATTTTCGGTAACAAAAAATGGACGGCTCATTTTCAAATGCTGCCATTCTGTATTTTAGCGCTTTTGATGGACTAAATGTGTTTTGTTTGTTTTGGGCTACCAAAACATGGTTTGTAGCCAAGAGCAATGGCCCTAACAATAGAAATTTCTTAGGTTAACTATCTGTAACCGAAAATGGTGGTCATTTTCCAAAATGGCGTTCTTTTTCAAAATGGCGCCAGTTACCTTATTTCAATTTCAAGACTAAAGATAGCCATATGTTTTTCTACCAAAGCATATTTTATCACGCAGCAATGCAAAAATATAAATCGAAATAGGCAATCAAATACCAATTTGTTTGTGTTACTACGTGCAAACATTTATGTTACCCAGCAATGCCAATTACAACCTGTCAATAGGCAATTACATACAAGTGGCAGACATGTAAAAATAGTCCCATTGCTTGTTTTATCCTTGCTTTGCCCAGACGAATAAACTCAAAACATAGTAAAGAATGGCTTTGGTTAGTTTTGTTTGATAAACAACAGATTGTGATTAATTTCCAAAATGGGAGGAGGCCTGGTATGGTATGGTCTAATGAACGAGCCCTACACATTGCATAAGTATAGGTATACCCGTGATAGGGCTGCCACACCTGACACACAATGGCAGGCAAGTAGTCTCTGTACCAGGGTTTTACAGCTAATCCAATGTTGTGGTTCGATCCTCTCAATTTTTAGTATAATTAGTGATTCTGACAGAGTAGGTGTATACTGTATGCCCCACAACATTGATTCTATTAGACCTAGACGATGAACTGTATTGGTTAACCACTACGCATTCGTAATTTTATTTTGTTTGCTCTTGTGTTAAAGCTACCCTCTTATTATGTGGTGTGATACCTTATACCTTTGCTGACGTTCCTGCCTACCGTAACAATGACGCTAATGAATTGAGTTCTGTCATAAGGGACACCTCCGCAGTTATTCCACAATATGCTAACTTCAGCGTCAATGCCACATTTTTGCGCGTTATCAATTGGCTACCATACATGGTGACCAAAAGGTCATCAGTGGCCGTGTCAATGTGGAACTCATTTTAAGATTGACCAACAGAGCAATCTTCTATTTTGCTGTAAAAGTCTACAACAACAAGATATAATTAGTCAAAAGCATGATATCAGGTAACTAATAAAATTTTACTTTCCTCCTGGCTTTCTGTATTGCTGTATAGAACAATAAAGTTTCTGTGCTAGTTCAGATTATTTAATAATACTAGCGGCCTTTAGGCAGTCAATGTTTTAAAAGGAGTAATAATATTCATTATCAATTGTATCAAAGACAAATACAAATTCCAATAGATAAACATCGAGTGAAAACAATAATGATATATATCAATTACCAACTATTAAAATAAAGATTAAGAGTGGATGCCTTCAAACCATACCTAAGCTGGTGAAAACAACTATCTAGACAGCCGGAGTGGAGAAGAGAAAGCATAAGAAAGACAAAAGAAAAAGTTCACAATATCAGTATTAATGATGCAGTTGGTAGATATGCTATGTTCTTACAACGGTTTTAAGGAAAAAACGAAGAGCTGCATTTTGAAATCACTGAACCTTGGTAAATTCTCTTTCTGGGAGACCATAGGGCAAGGAGTGCAGATCCAGCCTTGATGTAAGTCATGAACCAATCCATCAACGGTTACTGTCCAAAATTACCCCAATTTTTTTCCAGGGCCAGGCAGCCCTTGCATAATTGTTAACTCTTGATTTTCTTTATTACGTGCTGAGTTCCTAGGATGGCACCAAGGTTCTGTGCTTCAGCTTGCTGATGAAAACTAAATTGCAATGATGAAATGGCTGAGAGTTACTCGTCGATCTGTTAAAGAATGAGAACGGAAAGCACAACATTCTTCTTGTCTTGTGATAAATATCAGCTTGGTGGATTCTACATCAGGATCTGATGAATGCAATGCATGATTCAATGTTATTTATGGCTGCATCACAAATGCCCCATGGTGGAAAAGACGAGAGAGCGGTCACGGTGTAAACGGACAGATTGAACTCAGCGGGCGTAATGAGATCTGTAGTGGGGCAGGAAGGAACAAGAGAAGTAAATACATCCAAAGTTAAACAGACCCTGTGGAACTCCACCCAATCTACCGCCACAGGATTCTCAGATGAAGCAAATTGATCGATTAGATGAGTTCGGTCATCTAGGTCGGAAAAGAACCAACTAATGCTTTTCCAGTTATTTCATAGCCTTCAGGCGTGTTAAGAGCTGGTTTATGGAGTCAATAGTGTCAAAAGTGGGCACTGAAGTCTAATAAAACTAACACAGTCTCTTTGTTTGTCAAGGGACCAATAAGATGTCATTCTGCACTGTAACAATGCAGTCTCTTTGCACTGTGAAAATTGACGGTATGCTGACTGCATTGGAACACGGAGATCATTATCGCTTGGATAAGTCTACAACTGATCTACTCATCTTTCATTTATCCCTTTACACGCAACTCGATATAGGCGATTGATTTTAATTTGAGAGAATGTGGTGTCCGAGAAGATTTCTTCAGCTGCGGATCACAGATAAAGGAACCTTGAGGAGCTTGAGGAAATTAAAAAACACCAATCGATCCAAGCAGGGAAAAATTGTTAACTGGAAACAGATCATCTAGACATAGTTGTAAGAGAGGATGTAGGAGTAGTAGTAGTTAGTAGTAGTAGTATCATGTGGACTGTTATGCACGGCATCTTGATTTATTGTAGGGAAAAAAATTCTGCAAAAACTGTTAGCAGATCTTTTGGGCATTCATGGGGGTAACGTAGGGTATGTTTCCACTCTAGAAGTTAAGTTGCTGACTACATGGAAAAAGTCACGTTGGTTACATTAGTAATCGGGATGCTATGATTTACTTTAGCAAGAAGAGAGTGTATTCAAAACACTGAATCAGTGTAAGCTTCCTTGATAATGTGAGCCAAGTCTGTGAAACTCTGCGCTCCAGCCGAGGGTGTTCCGGTGTTCCTTCTTCTCAATTCTCAAAGGCATCTGAAATCCAAGGAGCCATGAGTATGGAGAAAACTAGAGTTTTGACGGAAAGAGTGGAGCATGTTGCATTCAAAGGTACTTAGTTAAGGTGTAGTTATTATATTCATTAACAAGAAAATTTACAGTTAGGCATTCAAGGTAAACACAGAAGGGCAAATCTATATCAGAGCAGATCTTTTGATGTGCAAATTATTAAGTCTGCATACAGGCTGCACTGAAGAGCTGCTTTAAAGCATTTGTCCATGTCAATCGCAGGCCCCCCTTGCAACCACAACTTGGAAGTTTTTGGCATACTTTTCTAAATTCGAAATGGTTGTTCCAGACCATTCCCAATGCTCTTTTCCTTTCTATTCCATCCTCATTCACTGGACATGGAAGGATTCAGGAGATGTTAATCATTCATTGAGCCCCACCAGTAACCGACTTGATAGGGGGCTCTCTTGATATATTCAGTGAGTGCTGCCTTAATTGGAGGAAGAGCACCTGATTATAATCAAGGACAACACAAAGCGCTCTAATTATTTATTTTTTTTCTTGTCAAGGCTTAACTAGGCATTAACAGCAGTTATCTAATAGTAACGCTGACGGATTGGCGGCATGATAGCGATTAACCTCCTTTTGAAACTCTGCAGCTGGTTGATGCTACATGAGCAGGATCCTACAGAGAATGTGAGAAAGAAATGACTTTCTGTGGGAGGCCAAGTTGAACCTTGGGACTTTCACAGGCAGGCATGAGACCTGACTGAGCGCCTAAGGCTCAGGTAGCAGCCTGGCTGAGGGAGATCTGGTGCCTGTCCATAAAAAAATGCGGTGGGGAATAGAGTGCAATTTCAACTGCCCTGCGATGTACAAGTGGTTGGATGTGGATGGAGTGCAGTGGCGAGCCACTTCGGAGGGATACCATGATGGAAATGGCACGTCTATGGATTGCATCTAGTTTGGATAGTGAAGTGGGTGTTGCTCCCCACACCCATGCTGAGCTTGCATATTCCCATGTTGGATCGAAACAATGGATTGATATCAGTTGTCACACGATAGGGCGGCCAGCTCGACGGAGCAAAGAAATCCTAGAGTCGCTTGAATGGCAAGTTATCACAGGAGACCGTGGCAGGTCATTACTGATGGAGATACCAATTAGATCGACCCTGTCGACCCCTCTTTTTAGAGTTTGTGACAAAGAAGTGGAGATTAGATGCCTGTTGCAGCATTCTTCTTGTTTGATAGGTTACAGTTTTAACTTGGTAGCCCCGAAAAATACATTCCATTAAGTTGCCCAAGACTCGACTTCCTGCAACTCTTTGTTGAGAGAGGCAGCAGCTGGATTCTATCCTCTTTTAATGAAAAGTCTGGGCAACCCACTTGGTATGGTTGCTTTTGTGAGTTTATTGTGGGTTTAATTACCAAACCTCTGCATTGAACATTAAGGCTGATGAACATTATCTCTAACGGTAAACCACGGCATACATCAGTGATAGCTATGATGTTAAGTGAAATCCACTGTCTATCTATTACCCTAATAGTGTCTTTTTAATTATATTAAAACCTATTCTTAAGGCCACACCCTGTGTGAAGACTTTGTGACTCTATTAACCAAAGGTACAGTTTACACAGGCTATAAAAGAAGAATGGCGCCCATCTTGAAAATGGCCACCACTGTTTTCATGCAACCCAATTTTGAAATGCTCAAGTAAATAAAACTTGTTTTACTTTATTGATGTATGAAAAAAGACGTTATATTATTGTATTCGTGCAAATATGTAAACTAGCTGTTAATGGCGGCCATTTTGGGAAAAATGGCTGTCATTACTGCCATGGGATAAACCTGCAATGGCTATTTGATCGAAAATCTTTTTTAAAACATCAAATGCCATGCTTGAATGCCTTAAAAGCCACTGTATTTATTCAACTCAATTTCAATCTAGAGGATAAATAGCAAGTAATGGCAGCCTTTTTGAAAAAATGGACCGCCCTTGAATCAGATGACAAATCTGCGGATGCCCCTATAGCTAAAAGTCTTTCTTATGAAATGACTAGATAGTGCCCAAATTTCATGCTTGCATCACCAAGTGACAATTCCCCCAAAAATATTGCACAAGATATACGCTACTATAATCCGAGGCGCGACATAATACGCCACTCGAGTTGAGTACTTGACGGGGGGGCAACAATTAACTTCGCGGGCAATGGTATCTCTTGGCTCGTGCGGGATGAGCCCTTCCCACGTCATCAGTGGCAGTTGCTCGTCCAGGTACCAATTTGTCTGGCTTCGTCCAAGCGCGCGGGAGCCGTGCTCGTTCGTCCAGCTTGCGCGTCTCTAAATGTATCAAATCACTTAGGCACACTCATAATTTGCATGGTCTGTTGGGCATTTACCTGAACTATTTCTCTGAGGAAAAGCTTGTAAATGCCTCGCATGGGGTTTGAGAGGTTGTGTCAAGCAGGCATGGATTGGCCACCCCCATTATCTAGTTCTGCTAAGAATAACTTCACATTATGTCTTTAACATGTTGTCATCACGGATGTGGAAAGTTATGCCAAAACACATGGAATACCTATCCCCTGTTACCTACCCTCAAACTTTGTCGCAATCTCAAATCCCTCTAAATGTACGATATATCTGTTTTCACTATCAAACACAACTTGAGATTCTATATAATACGATGACATGTGAAAAAAAAAACCTTAAAAGAATTAGAAATAAAAAATTTTGAGGAAAATTGCGACTACAATCCACTTCGGAATGAGAAAGGTTATTTCTCTGGAAAATGATGGATTTTCTACTGTTTTTAGACAAATTTTTGAGGATTAAACTATATTTGAAAAGGTTAAAGTTTATCTAAGGAACATAATCAACTCGATTCTGAATCAATTGCTTTTGATATTTGTTCGTCTTGCAGTCTGCAAAGTTGGCTATTTGAAATGGCCTGCTTATTGCTGGTAACAGGGGAAAGGGTATGTATTCCCTGTGGTTTTGCATAACTTCACATCCGTAATGACAAACATGTTAGACATACTGTAAAGTTAGTTATGCTTAGCAGAAAAACTAACCCATTATCATGATCTCCTTACTGTGTACAGTAACCAGGCCAAGTTTTACAACTGTGAAAATTCACAGAAAAAATGACTACAGGTTTGAAATAGGTCTGCAAAACTGGTGTAAGCCAAGTAAAAAAAAAAAAAAACTTGTGTTCGTCCTAACTTTTGAAAAAAAGGAGGAGGAGGAGGAGCGGCAGTTTTTTTTTTTTTTAATGCCCCGAATTTTTTTTTTTTCCCAAGATGCGGATAAAACTTAACAAACACAAATATAGATAGAAAAGTAGATAAATAGAACTGCATAAGAGAACAAAATGTTAGCGAAACTAAAATGTGGAAATTTGCTCCGATTTTCGATGAATTTCGGAAAAAAACAAATTAATAAAAAGAAAAAAAACCTTTTTTTTTTGATGCGGAGCCAAAACGCATGCGCGCGAGGACGAACGAAAAAGTATATTTTTTACTTGCCTAAATTGTTTTTCTGCATAGATTGTTTGAAACCGAAAGTACTGTAATGGTATGGAAAAGTTTAATATATAAATATTGCTATTAGAGGGTGTGTGCTTCTGTCACAATATATTTGGTTCTATTAAAAGTGTTTGAATCACCCTGTATACTGGTCATTTTTTGCATGCCCCAGGACATGTTTTTCAATTCTACTCTAGTTACTTTTCCATTGCACTTTTGTGTTTGCCGCCTTGACTTCTTTTGTGGCATGACATTCCAACTGTTAACCTGCTCTTTCTTTGTCCTTTTGACCAGTGCATTCATGAATTTTTTTTGTCTAGTTCATTCAGCAGATGTTGAGTTTTCTTGCTGTTAAGGGTCATATCAGTGGGTACTCGTCAGGCAGTGTCAGGTGAAATAAGGGTCTGCACCGTGGGTTTAAAATGTATTGAATGTGAAAGAGCGGGACTATTCCAGCAACTCAGAAACACTTCGAATTTTTGGAATCGGACATTCCGTTGCCAAACATTCAAATTTTGTACTCGTACATAAGTCATTTGGGAACAAGTGTCAAAGGTCAAGTTCTTTTAATTTTCTTATTTTGTATGGACCATGGTAGTGTCCTGTTTCAACACAAAAATATGTTACAGAATCTAAACGATAACAGGGATACATTGATTTTTAGGTTATGATTCCTGATATATGTACCTACAGATTACATACATGACAGTATTTATCTCTCCAGTACCAACTAATTTGCATTAATTTTTGAGGGAAAAAAATGTTTAAATTTTGGTTTTTCAATGAAAGAAAATCAACCATTTCTTAATATAGGAAAATGTCTTTAAGAAAAAAACTTACACCACTTTATTCTTGCCAACTTGCAGGATTTTCTTTAATACACTCATATTACAGAATTTTGCAGCAACAGGCTATTCCGAAGCCTACTTTACTCTCATTTAGCAATATTTTGACCAAAAATGAGCAAAAAAATTTGCATTTTAAATCACAATGCAAAAACAATTGAAAATTTCAGGATATTTTCTCTTAGAGCATAAACAAACATAATATGACCCAATGAGCCTAATTAATGCTCTGAAAATAATTTTAAAATTGGCCTAATTAAACATAATTATTTTAACCAAAAATGTGCAAAATTTAATGAGTTTTGTTATTTCTTGCATTTTGTGAGAAGTTACAAAAACATCAGTCTGAAATTTTTATAGTTTCCCCCTTCAAATCTTTACCAACGCAAAATATGAAGAGAGTGAGTTGTATTCAAATGTTACATAGGCCTAAGTTGCATAGTGTTGCAAAATTAGCATATTTGAGATTTTTTATTAAATTTTGCATTTTGCTAGGAAGTTTACAAGTATCAATCTGTAATTTTCATGGTTCTTCTTTCCAACCTGTACAAACCACAACTTTGTACATATTTTACAATAATTTTTATCAAATGCGCAAAATGTATAAGGCTGTTTAGACCACAATTTTTCAAGTTCATGGGCCCCCACAGAGCATATTTGTAAAGGTTTGCCCACTATCACCCAAAGGGCCCATATTTTTTGGAGAATTTGGAATTGACACCAAAATTAAAACCCACTTTTTGAAAATTTCGGACTTTTGTAAGCATAGTTTTGTGTAAAATAACACCTATATATGGGCAACTTTTGACTGTTTCTCACCCAAGACCTCTATTTTTCCATGTTACCGAATGCCTCTGAGTTTGAAATCGCTAGCCTTACACCCCTATGTATTTCATGTTGGAGTGCAACATGAAATTTTTCATCAAGAAGTGAGGAGGAACAATGAGCTTTCAACTTTTCATTTTTTTAACGGAAGCGAGAAGGGAATGCGACCTTTCTCGCCGAAAAAAAATGAAATCCTCCATTTCTCCTGGTGTAAATAAAGCATGCCCTGTCCTTTAATGTAATTAATAAGCATATCCTTCAAGAAGCAATTGAGGGACCTGCTATAAGAGCAGAACAGAAGATCTAATCAAACAAGTGTAAAATTCCGGCAGATTTATATTGGAAATGCATTTGGTTTTATAAATGCTTCATCCTACATCGAAGCCCATACCTCGCTACAAAAGCGGCCTTTCCTCCCCACAATAACGGCACAATCGGATGATTTAATGTCATATAGGCATGTATTACATACTTCATATTTCACTGAGATACAAACTATAATTTTGCGACCTTTACATCACAACTGTCATTAAAGTACAGCGCCGCCACGTGAGCGCCACAGGGTTGCCATTTCAAGCATCAAGTTTGGAATGCAAGCTGGTTTCTTGGTGGCACTTTACGCATTACTCGTATTAGTCTTCTTTTCGGAGCGCTGTTAGTGATCAAATTGCTTTGTAAAAAAATACATAAATTCTTTGATCAATATGTAATCTAGCATATCTTTTTGATTTTCTGGAAATATTTTCGTTGTGGAGAAAAAAAATCGCGAATTTTTCAAAAATTCATATCTCAGCAACCACACATCTGATTCACAATCAACAAACACCCAGATATAGCGTGTCATCAGAACTTTCCAAAAAGTCTCACTCTGAAGGCCTGTAACCAGTCGCAACGCTCCGATTTACACATTTCGTCAGTCACCGTTAGTGAACATAAATGCTAAACTCATCAAAAGTGGTGCCAAGCGGCGTGGTCTATGTTTACCATGCGTTTCCAATGGGGCGTTGAAAGGTACTCGAAAACTTGCTCATTTTGTGAGATGACTTATCACTTATCAAGGTATCTCACGCGATAGCTACCAACCTACATCATATTTTTCGATTCCATTTTAGAATGTAAGAGGGAAGATATGCTGCAACAACATATTTGAGTGGGAATGACATTGGGATTAGCATTATTTTGAATTAAATTGATGATTTCTGTAGAATGTGTTTGTTCTCTACGCACCACTCACACACACGTTCAGTGCAGTAGATTGGTCACCGATTACGTAATAGGTAACTGAACTGCCTACTACTAGTGACTGGACAAGCATGTGAGATCAAATTCCCGGGCAAATTTTTGTATGTGAGGTGAAGTTGTGAGTTGCGATTGTAAGCTGATGAATGTGAGTAATGTTGGCGTCTTTTTCAAATTATGGATGAAATTAAGCATTTTACCAGTTCTTCCTCAGGCTGTAGCTGACAACAAAAAATAGTTAATAGTTAATTAGGATTAATTTTGTGTAGTTTTGGATTAAGATTATGGCAGATTTAGATTGATTTAGATTTAGGTAATTGATAGAAATTGGAAGTGGACCGATTTGATTTGATTGTGGATACGCAGAAATAGTGTTTATGAATTTATGAAGTTCTGAAAGTTAATTCATCCTGCCGATGAAGTGAAATTGTCTATTTGAGAAGTGTTTAGTAATTTTGTACTTTTGCCAAGTGTTGATTTTCTTCTGCCTTGTCAAATATTTTTCCCATTTTGGTTGGCAGATAATTAATATTTTGCAAGGTCAAAGGCGCATCACATTAAAAATGGAACTTTAAAGGTGCGTCTTCCGATCGTCTTTGGGACCCCCCTGATTTACCCGGAAGTAGTATCGATTTTGATATCAGATGAAAGGCCGTATTTTTCTCATTGTCGTCTTGAAATTTCAGCCCTCAAATCCATTTCATTCCCAAAATATAAACAAAAAACCGCCGTTTTAGTGGTTAACCATCAATATTAGCATGTCGAATAGGGCTTTGCAACATGCATTATTGCGTCTACAATCAAAACCGCAAGTTTGTTTCCCACGGTACTTGATGGGGTGTATGTGCAAGTACCAGGCTCTCATATCAAGTAGAGAACACAATACACATAAATCGGAACAAGCACCTTTAATGTTTCGAGTGATCTCATTTCTCTGGTGTTAATAAAGCTGCCTGTCCTTAATTCTTTCCTAAGCTATCCTGCAAGAAGCAATTGAGGGACCTGCCATAAAGGCAGAACAGGAAGGTCTAATCAAACAAGTGGAAAATTCCGGCAGATTTATATTGGAAATGCATTGGTTTTATGAAATGCTTAAGCCTACAACCCCATACCTCGCCTACAAAAGCGGCCTTTCCTCCCCACAAAAACGGCACAATCGGATGAGTTAATGTCTATAGGCATGTATTACATACTTAATATTTCATGAGATACAAACTATTAATTTGCGCCTTTAAATCACAACTGTCAATAAAGTACAGCGCCGCCACGTGAGCCGCACGGTTGCCATTTCAAGCATGCACGTTTGGATGCAAGCGGTTTCGTGGTGCACGTAAATAAAAAAAATAATGAGAATTTATAAAGCGCCTTTTACTAAAGTAGCAAGGCGCTATAGAGAAAGAAATAGGAAGGGGAAAACTACAGGTTTGGATTACAGATGAGGACTTCAAAGGACTTAAAAAGCTGAAATGTGATCAAGACCACGGATGTTTGACAGGCCAATTCGTTCCAACAAATAAGGACCTGCAACGGACAAGGCACGATCACCATGTTGTGTATTGGAGCGAGGGCACTTGAAATTTGATGGTTGGGTTGAGCTGGCGCGAAGTGCGTTTATAAGGGTCTTGATAACTGAAAATAAGAAGCAAGATACATAGGGGAATTCAGATGAAAAGCTTTAAACGTGATGAGAGTTGTATTTCAATCTCGGGGCAATAGGAAACCAATGAAGGGAATGGAGTTATGGAGAGGCATAAGCGCGAGTAGGTGTCTCAAAATAGACGCGCCATCTGTTTTGAAGGACCTGAAAGCGATATTAAGCTTTTCTATAAATACCATACTGAGTGAATTTACCATATCTAATCTAGATAATATAAGAGTGCAAACAATGTTATGACATGTGGTCTCAAGTATCAAGGTTGGTATTTACGAATACGAGAGATTGTGCAAAATCAGTGGATGGAGCGTGACAAAGCAGTGATGTGATTGCACACATGGTCATGGAGCTATCAAAGTAACACCAAGGTACGGATGATCGAGTAAGTATTAGATATTTCTTGGTCCCCAAGTGTAAAAGAGTTGATTTCAGGGACTCAAAATGATGCCTAGAACAAGCATAAAAGACACTAAGTTTTTGACTGCTGATTCAATTAACCTATTGGCTCAAACATTCCATGACTGAAGGTCATCCACACACCTTGCCAATCTGTAGAGTGCACAAACTGCGTCACCGTCAACATGGATCGAATCTTACGTAAATCTGGACATCGTCAGCATAACCATGATAATTAAGGTTGTGATTGTTCAATGATAGAACCAACGATACGAGTATAAGTAAGTGAAAGCCTGGGGTTCTCTTACGAGCCCTGAGGAACACCTAGAGGGAGTTGTTTGATGTCAGAGATACTTCCATTCACATTAACCCTACAAGATCTATTGGAAAGGTAAGATTTGAACCAAGCATTGACATTGCCAATTATTCAAGTCTTTTATATAGACGTTCAGAAAGAAATCCGTGGTCGACAGTATCGAAGGCCGCCGACAGATCAAGCATCAAAAGAAAAATTGCATGCTGATCATCGATGGCCTCATGATGTCATTATGAACCATCAACAGAGCGGGTCTCAGTGCTAGCGCCATGTTCTATAGCAGACTGAAGGATCTTACGCATTACTCATATTTGTCTTCTTTTCCGGTAGCGCTGTTGTGATCAAATGGCTTTGTAAAAAATAAATTCTTTGATCAATATGTAATTAGCATATCTTTTTGATTTTCTTGAAATATTTTTCGTTGTGGGAAAAAAAACTTGTGAATTTTCAAAAATTCATATCTCAGCAAACCACACAGCGGATTCACAATCAACAAACCCCCACCTGTAGCGTGGTCTCATAACTTTCCAAAAAGTCTCACTCTGAAGGCCGTAACCAGTCGCAACGTTCCGATTTACACATTTCGTCATTCACCGTTAGTCAACATAATGCTAAACTCATCAAAGTGGTGCCAAGGAGAAGCGGCGTGTCTATTGTTTTCCATGCCGTTTCCACTGGGGCGTTGAAAGGTACTTCGAAAACTTGCTCATTTGTGAGATGACTTATCAAGTATCTCACCGATCGCTCCCAACCTACATCATATTTTTCGATTACCATTTTAGAATGTAAGAGGGAAGGAATAGGCCTGCAACAAAAACATATTTGAGTGGGAATTACATTGGGATTAGCATTTATTTTTGAATTAAATTGATGATTTCTGTAGAAATGTGTTTTGTTCTCTACGCACCACCACACACACGTTCGTGCAGTAGAATTGGTCATTACGGGGAATAGGTCACTGAACGTCCTACATACTAGTGACTGGACACGCATGTGAGATCAATTCCCTGGCAAATTTTTGTAATGTGAGGTGAGTTGTGGATTGTTAAGCTGATTGAATGCGAGTAATGTTGGTGTCTTTTTCAAATTATGATGAAATTTAAACATTTTATTATACCAGTTCCTCCTCATGCTGTGCTGACAAAACAAAAAATAGTTTTTAATTATAGTAATTTTGTGGTAGTTTTGGATAAGATTATGGCAGATTTGGATTGTTTAAGATTTAGGTAATTGATAGAAATTGGAAGTGACCGATTTGATTTGATTGTGGCATACGCAAATATGTTTATGAATTTATGAATTTCTGAGTTACTTCATCCTGTCCGATGAAGTTAAATTGTCTATTTGAGAAGTGTTTAGGTATTTTGTACTTTTAACAAGTGTTGATTTTCTTCTGCCTGTCAATATTTTCCCATTTTGGTGGCAGATATTAATATTTGCAGGTCAAAGGCGCATCCCATTAAAATGGAACTTTTAAAGGTGGCATTGTTTCGATCGTCTTTGGGACCCCCTGATTATACACCCGGAAGTAGTATCGATTTTGATATCAGATGAAAGGCCGTATTTTTCTCATTGTCGTCTTGAAATTTCAGCCCTCAAATCCATTTCATTCCCAAAATATAAACAAAAAACCGCCGTTTTAGTGGTTAACCATCAATATTAGCATGTCGAATAGGGCTTTGCAACATGCATTATTGCGTCTACAATCAAAACCGCAAGTTTGTTTCCCACGGTACTTGATGGGGTGTATGTGCAAGTACCAGGCTCTCATATCAAGTAGAGAACACAATACACATAAATCGGAACAAGCACCTTTAATGTTTCGAGTGATCCCCCATTTTTGGCATAAAGCAATTTACCAGTTTTCCTCTTCAAAAAAAATTCAGTGGCTTCTCATTATTAGGTCTTCTGAAACAGGAGAGCCATTTTCATTCATTTTAATGAGGTAGAATTCAAAATCATTTGGTAAGTGAGTTTGTTAATGTTTGCACTTATTAAAATATTGAGGGTCTCGGGTGGCTTGGCCATCTGGGTGTAAATAGAGCCCTGCCGGTTTCCTTTATTCTTTTGTTATTGGTGCTGCATTGAGGGGCATAAATGTTTGGTTGTAAATAGAACACCGCTCAGTGCAGCTATAGTTTGTGCACAAGTTTACAATCTTTTGTGAGCATCGTGAAATTTGAAAGTTTGTTTTGGTCATTTAAAGTGCAGGATGAACCTGCACTGGTCGCGTAGAAAGCAATTCTGGTCCACTTTATTTGGTTAAGTTTATTCAGTAGGTTATGATTGAAGTACATCCGTCAGTAAATTTAGTTAAATTTAGGTAAGTTATTTGTGGACTGAGTTTAATATTTGCTGCAAGCTGGGGAGGATTCTGTGAATTTTTTTGGCCAATTTCCATTTAAACAGTTTGATGCCAACATTTGTCGTTTGTCGTATTCTTCAAAAATGAATTTTGTTGTGGCGCACTTTAAATGTTTAATCTTAAAATAAATGATAAATCATAGTGCAATTAGAGATGGGTTCTTAAAGGCTGACTCGGAGATTTCCCAATGAGGGTGCACTCAATTTTCAAACAGTATTGTGTTTTTGTGCATAATAACACAATGCTGGTCCATAAACCACTGTGTGAACTAACTAAGCTCAAAATCGAAGTCCTTCATAATCATATAGAAAATCACAACTATTTAACTAAATCCGGATCAGAACTTTGTTATGCAAGGACCCTATGGCCCACTGTTATAACTGTGCATACATGTTTACGGAATGAAAACGGAAAATCTGATTCATCTCTAACTTTGTGTAATTAGCATTTAGGTGACTATTTTAGTTCTAGATGACAATTTTTTCTACTACCCAAAATAATATTCGAAATCTCCGAGTCAGGCCTTTATAGAGGTCAGAGCATATATTTTTGAATCTACAAAAACCTTTGATAGCTTATGCATGTTATTTATTTTGTCAATAACTTCCTTTTACTTGGACCCCCCCACCCCCCTTGACGGCCACACTACCCACAGCCGGGAAGAATAAATTCGTAATAACTTATTCTTTAACCGTTCATTTAAAACCCCTGGTACGTGACAACTTTACATGCATGAACGTGTTAAATAATTTACCCTAAAAATAACTTGGTTACGTTTATGTAATCCACAGCAAATGGGAGAGTGTTATTGGAAAAGCTGGAGCTGCATGCTCATCTTGCATGGATTACAGTCAAACCTACCTCTACATAAACAATTGAGGTAAGTAAGCAGTCACGGTGATAAGTTTTTCTCTAAATTGCATGGATTTTCCTGAAATTGTTAAAGACGGGCTTAAATCTAATTTCAAGCTACAGTTATGGAAGATTTTTGGAAACACCCTCACCATTTGTTACATTACTCCACCTGCTGACGGAAGTAAAAACCTACAAGCCCCTGTTCAAACACTCCAAAAGCCCCAACATTTCCCCTTCAACCAAACCTTACCAACCCCATAATCAAAGTTGGGGGATAAGTCTTTTCAGAGTTCCAACTGCTGATGTCCGACTTTGAAGGCCAAGTGAGATAAACCCTCTTCAGTGTGAGGTGATTTCCCCCCCCCCCCTTTTTTTGTACACTTGAAAGTGTCTCTTGGGAACTGGATGGATAGGTGATTGTCTGCCCAACAATTACAGAGATGCAATGTATTTGTGATGATAAGCCGTCTTGTAAACTTGTTGCTGGGAAAGGCTTGTATTGGTGCACTTTATGTTCTGACTTTGACTAAAAATCAAGGTTCTCTACTTAAGATCGATTGCTCTGACCTGGCTCAGTGCACTTTCCAATACCATTTTCAACTTGAACAGGAAGTATTCCTTTCTCGCTTGACCTTTGACATCCCCGACTGCGATGTCCGAACTCCAAAAGGGCTTATTGCCAAGACTGCAGATAACAATACCTCATTTACCATTGGATGAGGGAGACGGGAATAGATTTCAGGAAATCATTCAAGTGTTCCAATAACTATTTCCATACATGATTAGAGGAGGTGGTGGTGGTGGGGGTGCATTATGATTAATTATAGTACAAATTAAATAAGTTGTTTAAAACAATAATAGTCGTGTTCTTTATGAGACAAACCATTCACAGCTTAACTAACCCTAACTCCCTAACAGTGTTTTCAGGCTGGCTACTGGACCTCACAAAACCCTACAAAAGCATTTTTCTGGAGAGTCGTGTCAGCTACTACACCTCACAAAACCTTACAAATCCATTTTTGTGGGCACTACTACACCTTACACAAGGCCAGATAATTTTCTCCGGTCAACCACTGCACCTCGCAAAATCCTAAAAATGAATTTTTCCCACTTTTTTAGGCCCGACACCTTAAAATCCTTAAACGGGCATTTCGTGATCCACAACCTCCTCTCCCCGACTTACCTCAAACAAGTTGAGATTTTTATATCATCTGAACCGTTAGCCTTAGTAAACCACGTGTACCTAATCTTATGTGCAAATTCGGCTGTATCTGCAAGAAATTTGCAGTTTTATATGTTCTCTCCGTAAACTGACAAATTACTGTACAGTGGCCTATGGGGCCGTGGGAAACAAGCTCAATTTCACAAAACCGCAAGATCGGGATCGACTCAAACTTTGTGAATAAGCTTTTCTCAAGGATATCTAGCGAGCAATTAATAAAACATAAGGTGCTGGAATCACGAAATGCACCTTTAAGCCCATGATATACTTCCAGTCGCAGCAAGCGGCAAGCGATTGGCATGCGCAATGACGGATTTTTAACCAAAATCAAGTGTTACGCATGCTCACACACAAAAATCGCTCGCTGCGACTGGAAGTATTTCATGGGCTTTAGTGTTACATTTTGTGAGATGTGGGGGAGATGGGTTTAGCCATTTGCAGCCTGTATTGACACATGTATGTGGGTGAGGAACACTAACATGCTAAAAATCACATGAGGAAAATGAGGGTGCTTATCTTGCAAAATTCCTTTTATTTAAAAGAAGGGTTCAATTTTAAAATGTTGCACAGTATCAGCAAATTGTGTTCTATGATAACATTTCTGCAGGGCTACAGGGAAAAAAATAATGAAGTAGGATTTTGTTTGAATATTTTTTTGCATTATATATCATTCTAGAACTGTTTTAGTGTGAAAGACTCGCCCATATGGATGGATTCCAGTACAACACAGCAATGCCGACGACTAGAACAGAAAATTGGTAGTGCACAAAGACTCGCAGATATCACAGGATCAAGAGCTTATGAGGTAAGATATCATGGAACTTAAGAGACACAAGGACATTTACAATAAGAAGCGCCCCCAATTCTGTTTAACCCGTTTTTTTTGCATATTTGAATTAGATCACACCTGAAGTGAAGCTGTATACGCCATCATTATGTAATAAGATCAGTGAGATGATTTCGCATTTTCTGTCATGCACAACAGAAAATCAAAGCATGCTTTTCTCTGGGGACGATTACGATAGCTGGCAAATTCAAAACATAGTTTTTGGTTTTTTTCTTTTACTTGTTTGTGCAATAAACCTTTGAAATGTTCTTGGTAGGTGTTCTACAACCGATCAAGTGCAAAATGAGAGTGATTTGTATCTTCACAAATTCTCTCCCTTTTAAAGGCCCCCACCCAAGAGATTCAAGGAGTCCATATTTTCTGTTGTATGAAGTGGTTTCATAATAGATTCATCTTTTTATGTAGTTACAGAAATGTCTCAAAAGTGGAAAAATAAAGGGTGATTTTCATGCTTATATTTCATATAAAACATAGGCTTAATTTTGTATTTTGCTCCAATAGGAATGGAAAATTCCACTTTTTGTACTAAAGAAAGAAATCTCAGCTTAATCATGGGATACTTTCACCTTTGTAGGGACACCAATTATGGGAAATCTCCACGCACCTTAAATTAGGGTGATTTGCTCAGCCTAACTGATGGTGGGCTGTGGAAGATCTATGCTAGCATTTCAAATAGTTGTATATATTTCTGTTTGGCCGCTGTGTATAAAGGAACCTTGGAGTATTTCTTAAAAGGCTCCAGCAGTTGCAAGTTAAAGCAGTTGCTTGGTGTGTGTGTGTGTGCTCAGACACAGGAGTTCATCGCAGCTTTTGAGTAGGCCTTAATTGGTTGCCAGGTCAAAGGAATGCACTAGATATAAAATCCTTCCGTTTTGTCTATAAATCCCTTCATGATCAAGCCCTATGTTTCTCACTGATTCTCTCACTTAGTACAAATGTTTGTGGCAATTTCGATGACGATAGGTGTGGACAGCTCTTCTGATGCTACAAGGACTTTGACGTTCCCCTGTGTCAAGTGTTAAAATTGGTTGACAGTCCTTTTTTAATTTGATCAGTCCTCAACTCTGGAAACCGTTTTCCGTCAGAGAGTCGCCATTCACCTGTATCTTCAAGATCCTCAACACACTTGTACTCCTGTGTTGATAATTTGGAGATATATGTTGCTGGTTTTTATATTATGCTATTTCGTGATCCTTGTTCCATTTCATTATATGTTATAAAGCGTTATTACAGGTGTATGAAGATTGTCGTTTGCAATTCTTATTGTAAAAACAGGTTTCAGATTGACATTTCGTTGTGACCTGAATGTTAATTCTGATCTGATTGGTGATTGCTAAAAATTTCTGCAGGTGAATAGACCTCAAACAACCCCATTCTACCCTGAAACCATGCGAACAGTCACTTTGTGTGTATCCACTATGTGTTAATCAGATACAATTTCAGGGGTGAAAAAGCACTACGAACTTACTGTGGTAAACGAAACGATCATATTTATGGCAAAATGAAGCGTGACCGGCGTCGCTGGCGTGGTCATCCCCTTCCGGCAACAAACTCACGAGTTCTCAAGGAAATTCCGAAGATTTTTCCGATGAGGCGATACTATAAATAGGAGATTTGAGTTCGCCCTGACAGGAAGGGATATCCCAAAGCACACGCATGTAATTTCCGAAAACGGACTTTTGTTTGCTGCAGAATTCTGAATCCCCATGAAATTGACCATTTCTTCGCCAAGTTAGGACAATTTTGCTGTGGTGGGCTATACTTTTCAAAATGATTTGTGTGTGAAGTGACTGATTGCCTAAAAATGTGGTAACACAATTTTGTTATTGAAATTATGACTCAAACGTTTATGGTGGGTCCTGACAAATTTTGTTTACAAAAATACACGTAGAAACTAATGTGTGAGCAATGTTTTTCGGTCGACATTTTGATTTTTACTGCGGACCATAGCTCATTGAATATGGTGTTCTATCAGAAAAATAATCGGGGAATTTTCGGAAATCCAGTGGTACGGTGCTTCTTTTAGATCAGGCTGGAAAAAAGCACACGTTATCCTGTTCGTGTGAAATTTAGAGCAGGGGACAAAATCGGATGGTCTAGGGTCTGTGCCATGGACACTTTACTTCAGCTCACCGTGTTTACATCAATTAGTGTTCATGTTAGGGATTTTTTAATTGATTTGGAGGTTCCCGGGGGAGATTCGTGCATGCGATTGAGAGGATATAAATAGCATGCCCAAGAGATTTGTGAATGAATTTGTGGGGATAAAGACAGTTCATGACTAACTATAACTCCACATTTATGTCTTTAACCTGTTGTCATTAACACAGTGTGGAGTTATGCAAAAAACAATGGGAATAACTTTCCCCTGTTAACTACCTCAAAACTTTTGTCAATTCTCACAAATCCCTCTTAAATGTACGAGATTTATCACCTGTTTTCACTATCAAACACAACTTGAGATCCTATATAATGCGAGACATATGTGAAAAAACTTTTAAAAGAATTAGAAATTAAAATTTTGAAGAAAGAAAATTGCAATTACAATCACTTCCCTGATGAGAAAGGTTTGTTTCTCCGGAAAATGATGGATTTCTACTGTTTTAAGACAAATTTTGAGGATGAACTATTTCAAAGGTTAATTTATTATAAGGAACATATATCAAACTCAATTCTGAATTGCTTTGGTATTTTGTTTGTCTGCATCTGCAAAGGTGGCTCTTTGAAATGGCCATGCTCATGCTGGTAACAGGGCAAAGGTATTCATGTGGTGTTCGCATAACTCCACATTGTTAATGAAAAATGTTAAAGAAATAAGGTGGAGGTTATGCCTATTAGCAGAAATGGATTAAAGACAGGCATGCCCAATGGCAGGAGTTGAAGTAATTGTAGTCCGCCGTGCTCACAGTTCGGCTACAACGGTAAAGAATATGCAATCGATTCAGTGACTCGTAATGAAACATTAGTGTCACGCTTTTTTCCGTTAAGCCTATGAGGCCCGGACTGTGGTTCCCGCTGGACTATATCCGCTTTCACCCCGGGCTGTAACCCAATCATGGTTACTTGAATTTTAATACTGAAAATGCAGAATTAATTAAACACTCAAAATTGTGTGTGTCACACCTTTACTCTACAGTCATGTAACCTGGCATGTATGCCATTAAGCAAGAGTTAAACACTAGTAAAATGCCACAAGGGTTCACACTCAAATGCTTTGAGGAATCAGTTCATTTGTTTACTTGAAAAGCGTTTACTAAATTAATTATCAACTTTCGATTCCATGATTTCGGACCTCTTGCATTCGCACATTGCCGTAAACAATGAACATAGAAAATGTGGACCAATCTTAACCAGTTTACGTATGCTTTAGTACATACGAGGTAAACAACTGTGTCAGTAAACAGTTATGTAGCCCTACAAACAAATATTGTTTTTAAAAATGAAAATGGTGAAAATGTCGGAACTTGTCTTTAATCAAATTGGTACTAATTGTTTTTGTTTTTTCATTGACAGGTTGCCCCGGATACCACACTCAACAACTACTTGCCGGAGCATTGTGTTTTGCCAAGATTTCCAAGTGTACCAGTTGCAGTAATCATAATGATGATGAACAAAAATCAAATTAAATGCCAATTGTCTATACCTGCAGCAACCTTGCAGTAAAGAAAAGAAAAAAATAGATTATAAAATTTTACATCATGGTAAAACAGAATTCTGAATTTGCTAGTAAAATTTCAATTCCATTTTTGCCTATAGTATAAGTGCTTGTTGGGCATTTCTTCCTTGACCGATTAGTTATACTCTGGCTCATATTTTTTGACACAACAAATGGCGTCAAACGCGCGTGTTGATCATTGCATATACAAGGTCTAGTGAAACGCGCACGTGTGTGCGCCGTTTAGCGGGGAGGAGGAAGCAAGCGTACGTTTATGAAGTGTCAAAAAAATTATGAGCAAAGAGTATGGAAGTTGTAGTAGTATTGCAGCTATTTTTTCCTGCAAATGTTGGCATAATTTACCTTATAACCCTTTGTTCCTACTTTGTATATGTGTTTTTGTTAAGGCAATAAGACAACAAGGCAAAGAAAAGGTATAGTATGTTAATTTGCCACAAAATTTCATTAAAGAAAAAAGGTTTGCGGTACTTTGATTGCAAACATATTATGGGCATTGAGGCATAGATGCCACAACTTAGACCCCCCCCCCAAATAAAAAGTGTTTACCCTTTTCCAACCCACAGCCAACCCATTTGGGCAGGTCAGCCATTTTTAGTCCATCAATGGCATACCCACAATGCAGTTGTAACAGTGAGGGATACTGAAACTTTTCACATCTCGTCAATCGGCAAGATCAGTAGGACTACACAAGGCTTGGACCAGGTTGCTAATATTTGTCATTGAAACAGTTGGGGAAACGAATGGGAGTGCTGCTCACTCATTGCTATTCAAATTAAACCCCATTATCCTGGTCATCCATTCACATCTGCACCCGCTTGTTGTTTACATCTTAGCACCTGGTCCTAACCGCGAATAGTCCTACTGATCTGCCTATTACGAACAGGATGAATAAGTTTGTCATATCCATCACTTTTGCAAGGTGTACCTATGGTTTGGAACTGAAGAAAAAAATGGCGACCACTTGAGCGGGTCGGAAAAGGACAAACATCTTGTTTTGTGGCCGGTATCCAAACAACTGCAACCAAATCAATCAATTCTTCTTTGAACAAAAAAAAAAAAATTATATAATTTTCAGTATATTTTTTTTTTTCACGATACTTCTTACACATGCACACCTCAAACCAGTTTTACCAAAGAATAATCAATTGCATTTCATTCATTTGAAAAACAAAAATAAACTAATCTGTGGGAGTAATGTGGTCTCATGGTTTATTTCTTTCCTTGGAGTTATTTGTATTGGAATTCATTCCCCTTATGCATTGGTCAATTGCATACCCAGGGGGATTAAAACCTCTGCTGTTTGCAACCTCCATTGAATGTGGGAACAAATTTTCATACATTTGATTCCGAGAACAAACGCAGAATCTTATATTAATAAAATTGTATGATGCAATCATGCTTGTAGGCTTATGATAGTTACTAGGAAAACAAAGAGACACTCAATGCACCCATGGGATTACACGCTTTATTCTGTTTATCATAGCATTTTATACTGATGACAGAATAAATCGTGTAATCCAATGGGTGCACTGAGCCTGTTTTGTTTTTGTTCGGCAAATCATAAATAAGCACTTATAGAATACTTTCAAAATAATTTAGAGAACACAATGAATTCTTGGCCACAAATCTCATGAAATGTTGCTGCTACTAAAAACAGACATAGATTAACAATGAATCTTAAAATCCGTCTTGCACCATTATTGTATTGTCACTATGTGCAAAGGTACGGGTGTGAATCTTTTACACTTGTACCTTGTTTAAGTTAGAGTCGTTCGGATTTTTGTAAACCAATTTCATCCAAACTAAGAGACTGCTTGTTGTATCATACAGTAAAGCCTACAATTAATATTTCGGTTGGCATTTTAGTTAGTAAATAGCATCACAACCTACTTTAATATTTTTATAACAAGTTGCAAATTTAAAAAAAGTTTGTCTCACACACCTACGTGCAAAGTATGCAGAGTCACTATAAGCTCTATGAAATTTAGTCAGTTTTTTTATTGAGCACCTGAAAATTAAAGGGCCCAACACACCAAGAACTCACAAAAGGATTTTTTTTGCCAAAATTTTGAAGACCCTGGGGAAAGAAACTTTTTTTTTTCCATTTTTGCCCTTAATTCAGTGACAAGTATTTTTAGAAAAAGTACATTACCAATCTTCCCAAAAATTAAATACCAGTATCAGCTCAGAGACGCATAGATCCATCGGTAATACCATCAAGCTTGTTAAAACAAAAAGTCTTTATTTACTTATCCTTTTATGGTTTAGTGTCCCGTGTTCCATAAAATCCACATTTTTGTTAATGGCAGCATAATTATTGTCTAATGAGAATGCCCCTCCCTTCCAGTGAATTTAAAAGAGATATTCACAGATATGTTGTGACCATCTTCATTCTTCTGGAACAGGTAAACAGGCAGGATGACTTCAGTACCTGGAAATACATAAACAAAAAATATTGGATAAATCGTTAAGTACAAATAGGGTATACATTTTGATTTTTGGGTCGTCTGCAACCAAATTGCAGAAGGCACAACTGTGTGTTGGTGGTGTGTGTGTCTGTGGTCAAAAGTTAACCTTAATATATTGCATGCCGTATGAGTTATGTAAAAGATACGATGAGTAATGGTGGAAAAGGAGGGGTGGGGGTTAAGAATCCACAACGTGTGGCGCACAGGGTTGGAAGCTGCATGTGTTCTGAGGCTCGCAACTTGTTGTCCAACGCGTTGCCTTAATACAAGCATTGTGGGTAATTTTTAAAACACGTCACAGAAATTATAATTGGCCAACATCTTTTAATTTTCTATTGTCGCAAGGTGTTTTGAGAAAGATTTGCAACGTGAAATTTTTTGCAATGCGTAATTTTCACAACGCGGTGCTATTTCTTACATGTTGCGGCAATACATTATGACCCATACGGCTTGCGATAGAATGGTTAGCTCCTTTTCCATATTTATGATTGATAACATGGACGTAACACAAGTGCATATGTCCCCCTCAGAGAATTCTGCAACATTATCCTGTAGTGCATCCGTCAACTCCTCAAGGCTGCAGAATTTGTAAGGAGGGGACCATAAGGAACTCTTTGCTGTGTGACTTTATGTGCAGACCATGGACTGAGCCTGTGCTACATTACTGGCCAACACTCTCAGTCGTGGAAGAAACTATTACGGTCAATGACTCAGTGGAGTGTTGGCCAGTATCCAGTAAACATTAATAGCCTCCCAGTTTTTTGGTATTAAAATGCAATAATTAAAAAAAATCTCACCAGAAGTTGCTTGATAATCAGCAGTTACAGGAATCTCCGTAGCCTACGGCCATGGTCATGGCATTTCACAAAGTTCGCCTATCATTCATGCCTGACTTGAAATTCAGGCTGAATATGAAAGTACGGGTCAACAAACTCTGTGGCATTATCTCTCCGATAACCTCCAATACCCAAGTCTGCGAAGAACGGATTATTGTATCATGCACGGCGCTCAAAAATAGTATTCCTTGTAATCAATGCGTGACCGTGTCTGAAGAAAATGCCGTGTGGGAGTTGAATTCGGCAGTGTTACCACGGTTCTTACTAAGCCACAGGGCAGCGCTGATGGTAAACCACAGCTGAAACATCGACAAACTTCGGAAAAATCGTAATCTTCGGCCGAACTTCGGGAGAGTTTCTACGTCACGGAATTTCCCTAACTGTGATCCCAATATGGAATTAATTATACAACACGCAAGCGCAGTTGCACAGGGAGTTGGATTATAATGAGATTTGATTAAACTTGCGGTATGGGACAAAGATGTTAGTGGTGACCAATGGATATGTAAGACATCAGCAAACCATAACTAAAGCTATTACAATATATGAGGCCCGGTGGCGGAGCCAGTGTTATAGCCAGGTGTATACCTCCACGTCGGATTGAGTAACACAAATACCCGTCCTCTTTCACAATCAATTAAACCAGTTTTACATTATGATATACGTCGTTGACCCTAAGTGTCTTCTGAAGGCGTAAATGAATACAAATGAAGTTAAGCCAAAACTTACGGATTTTAAATTTGCAGGAAGGTTGTAGGTCAAGCTTGCCCAGCAAACATCGGCATGATGTTTGTTTGGCTTTCTTCCTTCGAATAAATGATGAAAAACATGGACAAAGTTAATTGAAACATGCACTATAGAAGCTCAAGATTATTTATTTTGGCAAGAGGACAAGTATTATGCGCTTAAGTCATTAAAAAAAAAAAAAAAACACTTGTCTAAAAAATAGGAGAGATGGTAACACTGAGGCTTTTAGACAATTTAACAATGGCCCTGCACTCCCAGATGAAACAAGGGATCCTGAAGGTTTTGTTACACCGCATTACCGAGCCGGTAATGAATATATTCTTTAGCTCCATTGTTGCTGAAGTCTAGTGTATCTCTTGGTCACTGATATTTGGGGATAAAAAATTACGACATTTTTTCATTTTCAAGAAAATGTGCTAGTTTTATTTGCGGGCAACGGACGGTATATGATTTTTAATATTTATGATTTAATTTACATTTGGTTTCCCTCCCTAGCCCCCGATGGGACCACACAAAACAATAGTATAGAAGGACATGCCCCTAGCCTATTGCGGCGTAGACACTGAAAGAACCATCACCCATCCTTCCTCAATGGGATAACGAGGCGAGAATTGCCGACTTCCTTGATCTGAGGACTAATCGTCTCAGAATTGAGGAAATGTAAATGGTGATACAATCTTGAAGATAGACAAGTGACAGACCATTCAGTGCCTTGTGATGTAGACACAAACCGTGATGAAGGGAATACGTTATCAATGATGTAAACAAGTGTAAAGAGAGTTTAACAACTTGCTGTTGAATGGTGGCGTGGTGGTGGACCATGGAAAACTATGCGGGCCGTACGGTTTTGTATGCCCTGTAGATGAACAACATTTTTTGTTTCTGCCACCAGAAAAGAAGTTGGCATTTTACCCATAGACTAACTAGATAAAAAACAAGTGCCGCCATAGCATTAGAACTAGCGTCTTAGTTGCTGAACCGGTGAATTCTAGCCAAGTAGCAAGTTAAACTTAAAGGTTATTATACAGAGAAAAAGAAAAAAAAAAAGAAGAAAGGCGAGTGGACTCCGAAAAATGAGTAGTGTCAGGAGGAAACTAATGAAAAGGAAGCCCCCATGCTGTGTCTCACTTTAAAACCCGACCCTGCAACGGCAAAAGGTACACTAAATTAACTGCCTAAGATCGAAGGTATTAGTTACAGGTAAAGATCATCACGGTTAGGAATCTGGCCGCGTCCTATATCCATGTATATCAATACATGCTAGGGCTGTCATATGACTTCATATTGCCTTAGAATATATGGTCGAAACGGAATAGGCAGCAGTCATATGCCCTGAAATGAAGCTAGACCGCGATATGAAGCAAAGCACGACTAAACCATGAGGACAAGCCAATAAATGTTAATACCTCCAAATCTTGCAACAAAGCGGGGAGGTTACCAAAGATGGATCGTTTTCGTCTCGTCGTCGTCTGTTATTGTAATGGTGACAAGACCACCGGTAATGCTCCCCCCGTCAGAAGGAGAGTAAAGAAACCTTGAACGCTCTTTCCGACTCTTCAACTCTTCGGCGCCAAAATTATGAATTATGTGCTCGACAAGGCGGTCCTGCACTGAAAAATAAGGATCGCGAATATGGTTTTAAAATTCTTGTTCTTCTTCTGCTGATCCAGAAATGGTCTCAAATGGTTAAGTTGACGGAGAGATAGACTGGCTTCGAAGCACTTGATCTTGATCAGTGTGTTGAATTCTGAACTGTTACGGAGCTTTCGCGGAAATAATAGGTTGAAGTTGTGATTCGTTATAAGTGGTGTCGTTCATCTGTGATAGTTACAGTAGCAATATCAGTATGGCACCGTCTGAGTTGGTTAGTATCATACAACTGTTTCTTTCCTTCGTATTCTTCATCTGCAACTAAGGTATCAGCAAGTCAGTATAGGCTTGTCGCAAAGTTTAGTTTCACTTGACCGTTGAACACAAAAAAATCTTCAGAAATAATGGCCAGAATCACTTCTTGCTGAAGCGTAA
Source organism: Ophioderma brevispina (assembly GCA_023653785.1). NCBI lineage: Eukaryota > Metazoa > Echinodermata > Ophiuroidea > Amphilepidida > Ophiodermatidae > Ophioderma > Ophioderma brevispina. The sequence continues at coordinate 26,876 of JAMKCH010045738.1, read as the reverse complement.
TAGTTTAGTGATCGTCGTTAAAGGCTATACTTCACGAATAACTCGAAAAATTTAAAAGAGCGAAAACTCCGGAATAAGGTCATTTTCGGTCGAGAAATCGGACGTCAACCCAACATACTAGTCTAACGATACTAACAAAATATCATTAGTATTCGTCATCACAGCACTTGCCCCTTGATTTTCTGATGTTATGACAACCCTGAACGATTCGCTGTCTTCAAAACTTGATTGTCATCAAGTGTTATTATGTCTGGTGTGTATGCGATGATCGGCCTGCACGAAATCTGACAAGAGCAGAATTTATTGGCACGTAGTCTTCTCCTTCTTGTAGCGCTACGGTAGGCTTGACAAGTAGTTACAACAACGCTTTGCGCTTGGAGAGCTGTCACGCGATAGTGCGATTTCTAAAGAGATGTATTTCTCTTCTCTTACAGTGATTGTTCATCGGAAAAACGAATACTTTTCTGCGTTGTCCATTATTGTTATTTGTAGTTGTATCAATGATGTCTAAACCTTCAGATTGTGATCACTGAGGCGCTATTGGAAGGTTATTTTGTACATTAATACAAGGTATCGTCAAATAATATTTATATAAAAAAAAAAGGTTAGAGGTTGACTGGCCTTTATCAAAGTGAGTACTGATGGGTTAAAATGTGTGAGTTTTACTTTCGACAGCACCGTTATCGCTATCCTCACTAGAAAAGCTAACACCCACACCGCCTCGCTCTTCAGTAGATCCAATACGTTCAACTGGTATTACCACCGTCCCCGCAACTTCGTTGAATTCGTAAGCGGCTTGTTCAAAGGAATAGCCAATCTCGTTGTCTTTAATTGACACTTCAGTACTGCTTAAACCTGCCGGCTGTGTCTGAGCAAACGTAACGTGAAAGGTTTCAACTGTTTCTACAATGTAGTCGTCATTGATAGTAATAACGGCAGACGCTTCAAACTCAAAAGGGGCAAAAGTTACATCGGCAACAATGGAGTCATAATCAGTATTAGAATCGGCAGTTCCTGCTGTAGTAAGTAAACTTACTTGAGTATATTCTTCAAGGTTACCGACTCTCTCTATTGCAATGTTAATCTGCTTCTCTCCTTCTGTGACTTCGTAGCTGGCCTGCTGAAACTGGAAATAGCTTGATTTATCAATGATGGTTATCTTGGCCCGGGCAATCTGTCCAATAATCACGAATGTGTAAGGAGAAGGATCAACCAATTGTATAGTAAAAGTTTCGTTGCCTTCTGTGTGATCATCCGCGTAGATTTCGAATGATAATGGAATAGATTCTGCGTATTGAAATTGAATGGTATAGGAATCTACCGAGAGAGTTTCGCCGTTAGTGTTTAGGAGAGCGTAATCATCCAGTGCTGATGCGGTACCACCATAAGTTATGACACGAACAGATGGATTATAATTATAACACGAAGGTCCAAATCGTTTAACCTCAACAACAAAATCAGAGTCACCTTCAAATGTTGTGTATTCTGATGCCATAAGATATATCTCTTGTTCATTATTTGGACATGTTGAAACGATTATCAAGTTTACAGGAGAAAACGACGCTTGCCAAGAAGAACCAGGAACCACCTCTGATTTAGATATGGTATTTCCAGATAAAGGCATTTCAAAAATATCTTCTCCATCTCGAAAATATATTTTGTTCTCAGAAGTAGACAGCGAAAAATCGTTTAAAGGACAAGAATCACTCAAAAGTGTTTCGCTACTTTCAGAAGCCAAAGCATTGATATCTACGCTCTCGATTATACAGTTAGAAAATGCCCAATAGATCTTGCCACGGATCAAATCTATTTCGATGGCAAGAAGTTGAGGTGTGGGAAAAAACCTTGACTCAATGATATTGCTGCCGTCCAATTTAGCTCGCCTAATGGTGCTTTCAGGAATGGAGGAATCTGTAATCACCCAATATATTTCTTGGTTAGTTGAGTCGATTGCAATATCACGAACTAGGGAACCAGCCGAAGTCACCGTATCCTTGTAAATCATTTGCTTATTTTCGTTACTGCCACCAAGTGGAGCGGTCCAGATTGTGTTTTCAGTGTTCTTTTCACTCCAATACAAATGACGCCGGGTTTCGTCGATAGCCATGACCGTTATATCTAAAATAACACGAAAAAGAATGGAAAACGCTAAGCTGCATGTTTATTGTTTGAAAATCTTACTGACCACATCGCTGGAAAAGGGGGTGAAAAATACACTTTCTTACCAGAAATGCCTATATGTACACACAAATCATCCCAATTCATATTTTAAACAGAAGATTGGTTTTTGATAAGCTATTGGAGTATTTTGGTGTCAGATGAAAGGTAATTAAATATTGTAGAATCGAAGTTTGCCAATAGTAAACACACCTATAGCGCACACAGGCGCTTACCTGCCTTTGGTCCGGGGGTAGGACACGATCTGCTCGATTTGGGCATTGGGGATTTCCAAACGGTAATTTAGGGAACTGCTACGTGCATTTACTATGGCAGTCTCTGTCTCAGTGACATTACAAAATCAACTCTTAAACTTTCGTTCAAAAGATCTTAGTGATATCATGATAATTAAGGAAAAAAATTATTGACATCAAAATCCGGCGAGGTTAGTGGATTAACCTCGCTGCAAAATAGTGTAGTTTAACCAAAATTTAAATTTAAACCTGGCACAAAAAGTATCTCGGCATGTTTTTCGATCAGTAAAGAAAAAAAAATCGTCGCAGCGTTGAGAAAACAACAGTATAGTAACAACGACAATCGTAATGCGATGGTTAACAGCTGCTTAGTCATGCTTAGTCATTCATATACCATGCACCACAACCCTTAAGACAAACTTTTAATTGACAACACGGACCTTAAACATGGCAAAAGCGGACCTTCAACATCATAAAGCGGACCTTTGTCATTTTTGGGGGGGGGGGTGCGTCGCACCACCCGCACCCCCCCTGGCTACGGCCCTGTATTGCACTGTACCACATAGTGACCATTGAAAAATCCAAAAACTGCAACTTTTGGTTTGGGGGGTTTGCGTCTTTCAGGTACTTTATCTCAGCCATTTTTGCACGCCTTTTTACAAGCGAGGTGTTAAATGAAATAGCAAGACCTAGGCAATAATATGTATATTTCGAAAACTTTCAAAATGGTCTGACTTTGACACAATACTGATCGAAAAACATGCCGAGATACTTTTTGTGCCAGGTGTATCTCACATTTTACCTGTATTAGTCACCCCAGTTGGGTCAGTCGTTCCTGTTACAAAGGTGACAGACTTATCGCATGTATATGGTGAACTTTGGATCAGATCCCCTTCCACAGCGCCCCTACGCTCACTCCAGTACACTGTTGCGGTCGGCCGGTCGAATGCAAGGGGCTTTATACCGGCATTAAGAGATACAGGAAGCGCAGTAAAGTCGGCAGATGAAGTGCTCCCTGGAAAGGTTGCGACTAATATTCGTCTTCCAGTCGCATCATTGTCAACAATGAACATCAATCCACCTGGGTCTATTTGAAACAAAGAATAAGGAGCAGGAAATAATTGTTTAATGGGATAGACACCTGTTGAGATATTTTACGTTTAAGAGGAGAAGGATTAGGAGGGGCGGGGAGAGGAGGCATTTTGAATATGATTACGATTAAAGGGATTTGATGGTATGAATCTATCGGCACATATATAATGAAATATCCCTAAATATGACGTGTAGATGGTTTGCATGATCATTGGAGTATTCCTTGCGAAGGAAACACCATTTTCACGCTTAACTTTCGAAGCAGTAGACGATTTAAGAGACGTCACGTTTATTATTTACGCTAGCGTTTTGCCACAAGCCATGTTTAGTCTTTCACACCAATTGAAAGATGATTGGTGGTTAGTCAAGTTCTGGCCTGTATGAAAGACTATCGCGTTTACTTTTAACATTGAAATTAAAAACACAGCTTTAATTTAACGTTTTCCTTTAAAATATGTAATTTATCAAAAATGGCATACATTTGTGCCTAATTTTTATAAAATGAGCCTGGGATTCTTGAGAAATATATTTTTTTAAATAAAATTAGGAAAATACATCATACACAGAAGCGCTACTCGGTACATTGCAAAGTACGTAGATTGCTGAACCGCGCATTAGTGGGTTTCGAACACTGATCTCTATACAATGGATTGGAAACATGGGCTTCATACTTCGCTGTAGAAGTGCCACGTAATAGGATTCGTTGTCCCGGCAATCGGTCCAAACAAATGACGGGGCCTATAACGCGGGGAATTCAAATCTTTCATTGTGTCGCATGTGTCCTGCGCCCTGTGATTTGTTTGGACCGATTACTGGGGCAACGAATCCTATTACGTGGCACTTCTTCAGCGAATTGAAGCACTGCTGGCCACATTGGTCATCCAAAAAGAGCCCAAGCAGGTGGTTAAGAGCCGGTCATTTATACAAAATTGTTCCCATTGAAATGTGGATAAGCGACATAACAGACTACAGATTCAAGCCAGTTCAGTGAGCTCATTGTATTTGCTCGTATGGGATGATATGTCTCTAAAACGTGCACCCGGGATACAACTTCTGTTAAACAGTGTCTCTGGAATGGTATTGTGTTCGCTAGACCAAGATGCCCGCCAGTTGCTCCATTGATCTAATATACAATTACTGTTGTGTAGCCAATCCATTGTATAAAGATCAGTGGTTACAGTGCGACTGCGATAAAACTATAAATATTACGCGACCCCTCTTCAAATGTCCACGTTTTCATGGATTGTTAGTGTTTAGGCCAACTAAAACCTTTGTTAATCACAAAGTGATATCTAAAACACCCCTGTTAACATTGTTGTCAAATCACTGAGGTTTTAAAAAGTGTAGTTTTTTGCAATAAAAAAATCAAAACGAACTTCGCTCCTATCCTTTGTGTGCTCAACGAAGTTCACAAGGATGATGTTTGCGGCAAACTTGCACGTGATATATGCGCGTATGGGATATATTTTCGCTTGCTTATGTTTCGGTATTGCATGCGCCGTTGTAAATATACCACAGGGAATAAACATGGTAGCTTCCATGATTGCAGCTGTACAGTTGTGTACATTTGTCGGAATAAATCTGAATTTTTTCGCAAGGAATACTGCAATGGCCATGAAAACCATCTGGTGCGTTTATTTAGGGATATCTCATTATATATATGCAGATAGATTCATATTAATAAATCACTTTAAGCGTACCAATTTGGTAAATAGGCATTGGAGTATTGGATATTTTATTTCGAATGGTCAAGTACTGGTTTGAAAAGAATTTAACACTTAAGTGTATAGGGGGGGGGGTTACGTGGACCCCAACATTGTGCTTCGCTCGCCATGTTTTAATGCAATTGTTTTTGCCCAAATTTTATGTAATTGCCTAAATATCAGCCTTTACGGAATAAATCGATACTGCTATTGTGATATGTACTGAAAATAATGAACAGCTCTGCCCTGCTCTGGAAGATCGTCACTTATTCTCTAGGAGCAAAATCTCCGGGTACTACGGTTTCCTCCTGGGGGAGCGGGTGGCAACTACCCCTTCAGGAGAGCGGTACCAACATGCCTAGTACAACACAGGAATGTCACATACACTTGATACCAATGGATAGCTATTGTTATATAGCCTCCATTTTCAATTTTATTTGAGAAAAGATTTCTCACGGGAAAAGTAATTTGTTTATGATAAAAAAAAAAGAGAGCAGGGGATTCCAAGTGCTATATTGAGCTCACACCTGTTATTTACAACTAGATAGATAGCACAATTGGGGAAATGGGATTTCCCCAAGATGTAAACTTAGAAACTGAGTCAACTTGTTCGTGCTTTTAGATCAAAACATGTTGAAAAATAGGTAATTCCCCATGAAGTTATAATTGTGATGCAATGTAGATGATGTAATATATGTGAAATCTGATTTTAAAGGTTATGTTTATGCATGATAGTGTTGTAATACTTATTTTTAGATATTAAGAAAGGGGAATCTAGCTGTGAGTAGTTATATACTTGTCACTGAAAGGACTGAGGCCAGCAGTTGTAACCAGGAGCTATACAGTAGTTGTAGCTAGTTTTAATGCCAGGATTTATAATACCGATAGCTGAACTATCTGCTGTCGTCTTTTAAGCCAGAAGAGCTTCAGTTTTGGAATCAAAAAGAGATTCCAGTTTCTGGTCCTAAATGAGGACATTAGCGGCAGACTGATGGTTGTATAATACCTGGATTTTAGTTACTGTGGAATATTAGTGTCGTCGAGGGACTTATTCAACCTTGTCGTCTGAAACTGCTGGACATAAGTTATCTTCAGGACTGAGAAGATTCCAATGGAATATTAACTGAGGATAAGTGTGACTTTGCATACTGTCATTTTGGAGTCTTCGCTGTCAGGACATATCATCATTGAACTGCAACGCTTCTTGCAACACAGAACACTAGAGGACTTGAAATATTAAGTATCTTAGTTTATAAATCATGTAAAGTGGTTATTGTAATTATGTTTTGGACATACCAAATTTTTGAACCTTTTCTGATTAAAAATCATTAAATCTGTTATATTATAAAATTCAGAGCACTTGTGCACAATTTATTTTAATTGTGCTCATTTATTTGTGTTTGAAAGATATTTCGGACCTTTGACATCCACGAGACGTCATAACACTATGGTCCTCCCCTTTCCATTGCTGCCAAAATGTGTACACGTGATCGCGATCTCTTACTAGAAAATTATTATGTGTAGTAGTAGTCGTCCAATTATATCTCCTCATTTTCAAGATGTCATAAAAAAGCGTGGTACCCCCCCCCCCCCCCCCAAAAAAAAAAAAAAAAAAAACTTGGTAATCCGTGTTACAAAAAAAAAGGCTTGATAAGACGAGGGTTAAATTTTGTTCTCGATCAAGTGGGATATTTTACGCTTATCAAATAAAGTGGATGGTATAGTGTTAGTAATTGTGGTCTTGTTTGTGAGTCTCGCTGGTTTATCGTGTGATAAGGTGGGCGTACGAATACATGTGCATGAGTGCTCATGCGTGTATGTGTGGAGCGATCATTCATTTGATGTTATGAGTTGGCATGGTGTCTGTTGTTGGTATGCGTTTGGTGTGGTCGTACTGTTTGTTTTTAAAATGCGTATGGTAGTGTAAAAATGCTTACGATGTAGTTTCAAAAATAAAAGGTATAAATAAATTAATTGTTTCCATAATTGTCCCCCGACGAACGAGTTCGAAACGGGGACTATAAAATGAGCAGCGTCCGTCCGTTCGTCCGTCCGTCCGTGATAAAATTGTTAAGCCTGGAACATTTGTCCATATCTTTTTTCTAGATGAGCTATAGAGTAATCAAACTTAGGTATATTGTTGGTGGATACAAGCCCCTACTAACCATGTGATTCTTTCCCCCAGTGTCCCTCCCCTGGGTCTAGATGAGCTAGAATAGACAAACTCGGGTACGGTATATTGAATGAGGGAGCAAGCCCTTACTAACAGTATAATTCATCATCCCCAAGGTTCTCCCCTGGGTCTGATGGGGGGTGGAGAAATGTAAAAAAGGTCAACATTAAAAAAAAGTCAACATTGGCCATCTTGGTGGGTGCTGACCTTTGATCCGTGACCTTTGACCATTTTGGATTTATTTTTGGTGAGTTATGATGGTGTTTATTGATGAGATTTGTTTTAGAGTTATTTTGGCGAGTAATGAATGGGGTTCGTGGACGAGTTATATTTTTGGTGTGCTATTAAAGAAGTTCATCGACGAGTTGTATTTTTGGTGAGTTATGAATCGAGTTCATCGACGAGTTTTTAGAGTTATTTTGTGTGAGTTATGGGTGAAGTACATCAAGTTATCTTTTTAGAGTTTTTTTGTGAGTTATGGAGTCGATCAAGAGTTATGTATCTTTGTGTTATATTTGGAAAGTAGTGAATGTTGTTTATCGACAAGTTATGTTTTTAGAGTTATTTCTTGGTGAGTTGTGGATGAAGTTCATCAATGAGTTATGTTTTCACATTCGCCCATATGTCCGTCCGTTTGTTTATCTGTGAGAAAAATATTCACCGTAGATACAAGAAATGGTGCACATTGACTTTGGTTGGTGGAAGGACATTGCATGGTTTAAGTAGGTTGGTCTAGTGGTCCAGGGTTTAAGAGAGGGTTTGCCAGAATTAAGGGGGTGATCTGGTGTAGTTCTCACTTAGTGATCGCGACATTCGGCGGGGACATATTTCACGAGTTTTATGTAATTATGAAAAGCGCCTCTGGAGCACCCTTATCCAACTAATAACTTTCCACATAGAGGAGACCTTCAGTGACTTACGTTACTACTATAAGCAAAATACTTATTTTAAAGGTGCAACGTAAGATTTCAATGTATCCGTATTTTCTCTCATATACATTGGTTCCATACAGATAAGACACTCAATAACTTTCTTACCTTTGATTTGGCTACAAAAATGCCTTAAAAGTGGAAACAAAAGATGATTTTTATATGCTGATATTTTAATATAAAACATAGGCTGAGTTTCCTATTTGCTTCACAATTTTTGTACCAAAGAAATAATTCTCGGCTTAATCCTTTTAGATGGGGATTGTTTAATGTTTCTTCAACTAGTTATATGCTGACATGTAATGTGATCCAGAATATGTGAAATGAATGTGAAATTGCATGGTTTGGAAAAAAAAAACAACAGTAAAATGCTAGACTGTATCAAACACCCAATTTATTGCTATATTTAATTAAATAGGTTTCAATCAATTTCAATTTTCAAGTACATGTACAATAATCACCGGAGAGAGCTCGATACCTCGCAGCATGGAAGAAAGAGATAAGAAGGAAGCACATCGACCCACTTGGCTTTTGAACGATCTATCCTGCCACCCCATAATTGCAATTGTTATTCATATCCTCACAAGTGGCCCTTCCGAGGATAATCCTAATCCAATTTTCTCACTCTCAGTGAGACAATAATCATGAAATTTATGTAAATTTGGGGAAATTTGACTATTGAAACTAATGGAACAGCCGCAAGTACCTGTTGGGAGACAAATGTGCGGAAAACGCTGTAATGTGGCGGACTAATTTACCTATTCCCCACTGCATTCAAGATGCAGGAGGAAATAATGCCAAAAAAAAAAAAAAAAAACACAGGGTTGAAAACAAGAACAAGGACTGTTGGAATTTCCCAAAATGCCTATGTATTTTGTTGGCCAATTATGAAGTTAGAAAGTTTACAAATTGATGTTATATTTTAAAAGAAGCAGCACTTTATACGTATTTTTTATTTTACTTTTTCAATAAAGAAAAGGAGATGCAACCCGCGAAACAATAATATTTGTATACTGTATATTTTTTAAAAAAAAAATTATTTTGGACAGTCTGTAGCAGCCAATCCCAGGCTATGTGTTATTACATTAAGTGGATTTCGCTCAATATTTTTGGTGTTAAGTCACAATAATTCTGCAAGAAGCAGGCACCTTCCCCATTTTAATTATAAATGATGCCTTTATGTGATTTTATGTGCGGAAGATGCGGGAAGGAGCTGGGGATGGTGGAACAGGAGGAAGATTGTTGTGATGAGGTGGAGTCGTGTGAAGGAGTTCACATACCGTGGGGACAAGGTTGGTTAGTGGGGGGTGGTGGATTGTGAGGTGGTCTGTGACAGCTAGAGTGAGGTATGGTGGGTGAAGTTTAGGGAATGGGAGTAGAGGCCAATATATATTATATATATATATATATATATATATTATATATATATATATTATAATATTATATATATAGATTTATATATATGTGTGTGAGAGATGGAGCTACTTAACCATCTTGTGAAATTACTGTCACATAGAAAGAAATACAAATATGTTGAGGGTTTCGTGGGAATTGGGACAGCGCGGGCGTAGCATTATTAATTGTAAAATGAACTTGCTGTGGATCCCCAGCCACAGCATGTTCATTTTGCGATCAAGTAATTGCTAGCTTTCCGCGCTTGTACACCCAATTTCTCACCACACAACACTATATATATATATATATAGATATGATATATATATATATATATATATATATTATATATATATATATATATTATATATATACATTATATATATACTATATATTATATATATATATATATATATGATATATATATATAGATATATATATCAATCTGCAGACAGTACCGATTCGAACGTGTGTTCTCATAAGTGCAGCACAGAGCTGAATGCAATCCACAAAGAGTGAATCAAGGACCCGTTAAGCCACGGACCATTCCATCACGCCGCCCATTGTTTATGAATACCAACCAGAGTGCTCAAACTCAATGAGTGAGCTATGCAAAATGCTTAATAGTATTACGTCTTGATAAAAACATCAATGCACATAAACCATGGACAGTTGTAATAATCCTTTGGAAAGTAGCAGGGCAGCATTTTCAAGCCAAGCAAGGGCATCACTTTGTAACTGGTAAATTTCCATTGGTGTACAAACGTGAAATTTCTTTTGCTCTTCCTGTCAGTGGAACTTGCCAGTATCCCTTTAATAAATCAAACTTGGTAACAAATTTGGCATGTCCAATCTGTATCAAATAATATCAATTCTTGGTATCGGTACGAGTCTTGTCTTGGATTTTAGAGTGTGCCCGAAAATTTTGACACACGCGGTATGAACCATCAGGTGTTCGTTACCATTACACACGGTGACGAACAATCGCTATGACTCGGTTCGATTATATTGTTTTTTAACATATAGTCTACCTCATCTGTCAGATTTTGGCTTCTTTTCAGGGTTTTCAACTTATATGGGTTTTGTTGATAGAAGGTTATCATGCCAACATCAATGTCATGATACACCACCTTTGTTTTGGTAGGAACATCTGAAAACAAATGACCAACTTGTCAAATCAAATTTGAAGTTAATCCTGTTTTTGACTTGTCCAGGTGACTTATTTTTGTTTCAAATTGGTGAGCCCTCAGAATTCGTAAGTTTGGGGGTGACAACCATAGGATGTCATCACCTGGATTTGTGGTGTTCTGTCATATAGGTACATGTTACTTCTCTTTGTTTAAATTATCACCTTGGTCTGACATGTCAGGCAAATGATTTTTGAAGTGCTTTTCAGTATTAATGAGACACAATTGTCTTGTTTTCGCCTACCTGGCGTTTGACAACATAGTTACATCACTGCCCTTGGATTAACCCTCATACGCCACCACTGTAGCGAGATGCAATGGATGTCGAGAATTGGAAATAATACCAAAAACTTATCCCTTTCAAAACACTCTTCCCTGGCCTTTATCAACCATGTTTTCATTTTTGGCTTGGCTGTCTTTCAAATTTTTCTTGCAATGTCACATTGCCTGGTCAGCCTGTTTTTCCTTGGGGGAAAAAATCAAGTGAACATAGTTAAGAGTTCAATTCGCTGTTCAGTTTGTAACCACTTTTCCTTGAGAAGTTGTAACGGTCTAGACATGAGCCCAAACACTAATTCAAACGGACTGAATCCTAGTGATTCTTGGACCCCGCTTCCCTAGCAGAAAACAATAGGAGATGTTACTCCCTCATCCCAATCCTTTGAATATTCTGAACAAAAGGTTTTCATCATATTATGAGTGGTTTTGTCAAAACCTTTCCAGTTCACCTTGGGATTCGGCATGGTAAGCAGAAGATTTGTTACTGCGAAATCCATATTCATGCATTACTTGCAGAAATAGTCCGGGCATGAAATTAGAACCTTTGATCTGATGTGGATTTTATTGGGTAGGACCAACTAGTGTAACGACACACTTAGTTAGTGCTTTCACAATAGTGGGTGCTTTGATATTCGGGAAAGCGGGTTGATTGGCAAACATTATAGTCAACAAGTTACTGGTTTACCGTAATAAGAATTCTACTGAATGGCTCCTCAATTGCTGAAGTGTTTCAGTGGAGCTGGTGGGATTTCTTGATTTGGTTGCCTACTACTGACATGTATGACATGATTTGCAATATTCGTACTCTTTCCTGAGTGTGGTCCACCAAAAATGATTTAAGGGGATTCTATCATGAGTCCTTATAACCCAAGTGTCCAGCCATGGAGGTGTTATACCTGTACAAGGACTGATACCTCGTTTATAAATTTGAGGTACAACTATTTGATGTACAACTATCCAGTCATCTTCAGGCCGAAAACATCTGGAGGTCTATATTTTATATCAAAATGCCCTTTTTCTTCGAAAAAGCACACATGAAGTTGAGTTCTGTTTGAGCAATGACATTCACAAAAATTCAGTGAGTTTTTTGGATATTTTCTTTGCTCTCGATCAACAGTTTTTGTGATCGGGCAGAATTACCATCTCTTAAACTTCCCCCTAATATGAACTGTCATCAAAAGACTTGAGAAAAAAGTAAAATTTCCAAATCTAGAAAGATTTCATTCTGTCATTTTGGTTCTTTTGGTGTGGTTTTGTTTGTCTGTTAGTTTCAACACATATTCTATCTCTTGTGAGATTTGTTTACTCTGCCCTTGTACGGAAAAGGAGGAAAAGATTATTTTTCATCTTCCTTGTCATCTTTGAACAAGGCTTTGTGGACCAATTGGTAATTGGTATACTTAATTCCAGATAAATAATTTTGTTCCCAGTGCATGGACACATCGGCGATTGGCAATTTAGGTCTAACCCCACAGTGATTCTTCCAGAAACTAGGTCTGGTTTCAAGTTAATTTGACGTGGAGGGCACTTTTGAAAATCTCCATCCCAACCCTTTAATCAGTACATCAGTCTGTGTGGACGATTTTTCTGAAAAGGGTAGTGCAGCTTCTAGAATTAAAGTTTGATTACAACCTGTGTCACGCATGATAGTAATGGGTTGTGGGTTAGTTTCATCATCGTTGAGCGAGACATGTCCTGGTATGACAAAAGGTTTTAATTCTTCACTCACTTCTCCCACTTGTTTTGACACGTTTATTTTGGCCTTTGTTTTGGTATTCCTTTCTGGTACTATGCATGCATTAGGTTTCCCATGTAATTTCCAAGACTGTGAAACAAGGTGCCCTTTCTTTTTGCAATAAGTGCAAGTTGGTAGTGAATGGACTTAGAGGCCCTCCCTGAACTTGATTCAGATTTTTCACTAGTTTTGGTACTAGAATCCGATTTTGGTTTTTCCACACTGTACGTAGGTGGAGGGGACGGCTTATTCTGCCACAGTTTTCTGTGGAAATTTGACTTTGCCGAGGTATAGATTAATTTATGCGTGGGTGCATAGTCATCTGCGATTGTTGCTGCTTTCTCTATCGTTTCAATTTTACTAGTCTCATCAAGGTGAGTCTTGATATCAGCATGTACACATTGCTTAAATTCCTCTATCAATATCAACTGTCTCAAACTCTTAAAATCTTCTTTCACATCCTTAGCAGTTAACCAACGATCGAGCAACTGTTCTTTAGTGCGTGCAAATTCTACATGTGTCTGGTTTGGTGTCTTTTTGGTACCCCTGAAATTCTGTCTATAGGCCTCAGGTACTAGCTCATAGGCTTTCAGTATGGCCTGTTTAACTTGATCATAATCAGCACTGGCCTCAATAGCAATGGCAGAGTATGCCTATCTGGCTTTGCCTACGAGAACACTATGAAGTAACAAAGTCCAACTTGGTTTTGGCCATTTTAATTTTTTGGCCATTTTAATTTTGTGGCAATTTCAAATTTAGGTACAAGCCTAATGTGACGGGTAACATCAAAACCAGACTCAGTAGAATATTCACTCTTTTCTTTGTGTTGCAACTCTAATTTCTTAGTTTCAATTTCTTTCTGCATTTCTATTTCTTTTTGTCTAACCTCGGCTTGTATCTTTTGAGTTTCAATTTCTATTTGTATCTTTTCTCTTTCTTGAGATTGAATCTTTTCCTTTTCTATTCTTTCTCTTTCTTGTGATTGAATTTTCTCTATTTCTAATCTCTCTTCTTTCTCTGCTTGAATCTTCATCTTCTCTATTTTGTAAAGCTACACTTTCGCCTTCTACTGGGATAACTTTTTCCAGAAATGATTGTTTCCAAACTTCATCGTCTACCCATATTTGGATTATCATGTTCTTGATAACTTGCTTCCACCTGCCTCAATTATATTTGAAATTGCCAAAAGATCTACCTTCTTAATTGGTCAAACACATCCCAGTCAGGCTTCTTCACAATCTCTTGAGCATTAAATGCCATTGTGATTCAGATACTGTATACAATCTAATTTGTAAAGAATTTAAACAACAAAATTTGGACAAGAACAGAATTTTTCAAAACAATTTGTGCTACAAAAATTTTCTACGAATTTTGTTTCCCGGACGAGCCCCCAATTTCTGTTACGAGACGTACTCAAGGTCAGAAAAGCAACCTCCCGTGGTTCATAAAACAAAATTCACAATGACTATTTGTAAGAAGATTGACTTGACCAAGATGTAAATTCAAAGCAATGATTTTAATACATAAATTAAATATGATCTGAATTAATCACAAAATACACAACATATTAAAAATGAACAAATTATTGTTTCTTACCTATTTACAAATCAAATTAAACACACATCATCTCATAAATTAAATATAATTCACAGTTCTTGTTGGGTGCGCACCAGTCTCTTGTAGAATCAGGTCCACATAAATCTTGGCGACACAATTCTTGCTCGTACAGTTCAACTAGTTTCGCGAAATCGAAAAAGTCCTTTTGGGTCTAGACCGGCCGATTAATTTGTGAAGTTGTAGACTTGAAGAACAACTGGAAGTATAACTGCAACTCGGTATGTCCATACATGTACTCAGTGCATTAAAGGTGAACGTCACTGGTAGAGCAGCAATGTCCTGCTGAAATTTTAATGTTAACCTTTGTTTTTCCAAAGGCTTCAAATTTTGTGCAGCTCTGACAACTCTAGCAACTTTCTAGAATTATATAAAATAACATAACATTTTATAAAATGAAATGTTATGTTAAGTTCTCCACCTTCTGTTTGAGAGGTCTACACTCGCTGAAATCTCTTGTCAACTGGCAAAGAAGAATGACTTGCAACAGAATTTGTCCTTAGAAAATTTCACATGATGCAACAACCATGCGGAGACAAGACAAACATTTCGTCATCTTTTCAGTTCGCTGAAACATGTTTAAAGGAAGTCCACAATCTTCCACATCCTCAAAGTGTTTTGACATAGCAATTACACAAAATCTATTGTTCATCAACAGGTGTGCAATCTTGCTTCCTATAGGTAACAAAGAACATCTATCCAATTCTTAGAATGGAGAAGATAAGACACTATGCTCCTATTGTCCTCTATAATTGCGAACATCTTCTGACATGTTCTTCAGGAAGTCTTCACACACTAGTCCATTTAGAACTATGTCAATCAGATAAGTCATGCTTATTGCACAACACATTGATTTAACATGATTTAATTAATATAATACAGAAATAATATAATATTCAGGAGTCTGTCACAGTGGAAGTCGATGTGCTTCCTTCTTATCTCCTTCTTCCATGCTTGCAGTGAATTAGAGGCTAATATGCCAATTAGGCACACTAAAACGGCTTTGTTTTGTTGCACAGTGTTTCACATCAGGCGAGTGGCTATAGGAATGCTGAGAAACACTGAGAAATGTAAGGCAGGCATGTAACCTGTGTTAGAAAAAGAGCTCTTCATCATTATCGGTCATAGCAACGCAGGTAAACAGCGATAAACAAAGCCGACCTCCAGTCGTGCTAAGAAAAAGGCATTCCCATAGCCACTCGCCTGATGATCGTTGCACCAGGTGCATCATGATCCCCCCCCCCAAAAAAAATAAAATCCATAAAGGGGAAAAAGGTCATAAAAAGGTCCAAAATTTAGAGAAAGTTTGACAATAATGTCCACTTTTTGGTGATGAGATGTTAAAAAAGTCCAAATATGGACCATTTTAGGGGGCCAGGTCTGCTTTTAACAAAAAAGGTCCATTTTTACCAAAAAAGGGCCACTTTTTCGAAGTCCCGCACCTCCACCCCCCAAAAAATAAATCCTGCGTACGGCCCTGGTGTGCCTAATTGGTATGTATATAAACCGCTCTGACAATGTCAGCAAATGTGGCAGCTAAAATGTTAAATCTTCAAAAACATCATGATGCAAATTTACAAATATTTGACCAAATCAAAATTAATGTGTCAAAGAAAGAATAGGAAATTTACCTTTTATAATAACCAACTCACAGCAGAATTCTGACTTCTTGGAAATGGGTCAACACCCATACCCATATCCCTTTCGCCCCTAGATGAAAATGACTACCCACGTGGCGATCTCCGCAGAGAATGGATATAGCGGTATTTGTCTTGTTAGATCGAGGAGCAATTTCCCCTTAAACACAAGGCAGGGGTCTGCTCAGTGATTTTTGAAAAGTGTCATAAATTGGCACTTCGGAAGTTAAGGGATATAGAATCTAGTATGGTAAAAGTGAAAAAAAAAAATTACATATTTTTCGCCACAATTGGCCTTATTTAAATTTGACGCTATGTAGAAATTATGAATTTTTGGTATTAGTTGGTTTATGATCAAAAGTATATATTTTTTGGTTTATATGTCACAATAATTCTTGCAGAAGCAAGAGGAACCTTCACATTTTAATTATAAATGATGCCTTTATGTGATTTTATGTGCGGAAGATGCGGGAAGGGAGCTGAGGGATGGTGGAAACAGGAGGAAACAGTTGTTGATGAGGGAGGTCCATATAGGATGTTCACATAACATAGGGATAAGATAGTGGGGGGGGGGGCTGGTGGATGTGAGGTGCTGTGTACAGGGCTAGAGTGAGGTATGGGTGAAGTTTAGGGAAAAGTTTAGGGGCACTGTGGGGAGTCGTTTGGAAAGGGAACAAGATATCTCTTGAAGATGAAAGGACTGGTGTAATAGTTGTGTGAGTCAGTTGATGCTGTATGGGAGCGAGAAGTGTGGGTGTCTGAGCGAAAATGAGATGCGGATTCGGAGGACAGAGAGAGCAGATGATAAGAGCGATGTGTGGTGTGACGTTGATGGATAGGATGAAGACTGGAGGACTTGGTGCAGATGTTGGGTTTGGGAAGAGGCGATGGATCGGTTGCGAAGGGGAATAGTGTACGTTGGTATGGGCATGTGTTGAGGAAGGATGACGAGCACGCCTTAAGAAGGGCCTTTGAGTTCGAGGAGGAGGGGACGTCCAAAGAAGACATGGAAGAAGCAAGTGGAGGAGGAGAGTAGGAGGGTTGGTTTGAGGATGGAGGATGCATTGAATCGGGTGAAGCGGAAGGAAGTAGTAAGGGCGGTTGCTGCCAGTGTGAGGATTTTAAACATTGGATTAACATATAGGGTGATGCGTCTAAATGTACCCTAGCTGAAATTTGGTTTGTCGCCCTCTGGGCTTTTGGCCTACTTCTGTCTCTAGTCAAATGTCATTTTTTCTAAAAGCTGAAGAGTTAAACTTTCTTTTCATACCAAATTCGACTAGTTTTGTGCAGATTTTCATATTTTTTTTCGCTGTCAGCTTGATTGGTGAGTAAATAAGTACTTTCTGTCTGAAATTTAAAGGGACAGAACGTAAAGAAACGCACGTGATGGGAGGAAAGAGAGGAAAGATTTGTGGCCAGGGAACAGCAAACCTATTGAAAATGTATGGTCTATGATGGAGGACAAAGTTGTATTGCCCACCTTGGCTACAATCAAGCCACAGTGCTCAAAAAGACCAAAGGACGCTTGGGCCTATGTTATCTTCGACGGCATGAAATTCTCAAGAATTTGCTGGAAGGTGGGAGAACGTGAGAGGGGATGGGTACATAGATGTCAGAAAGTTATTGAAAAACAAAGGGGGTGCCAGTTCTAAAGCAGTGTATACAATGTAAGTATACAAAACAGTTGCTGCAATTACATTTTGGAAGTTTTTCATTGTGGTTTAGCATTTTTTACTACTTGAGTTTGTTTGCTAGGGTAAATTTTAAACGCCACCAACCCGTATACATACACACACGCCACACACACCACACACACACACACACCACACATAACACATACATACATAATACATACGTACCATAACATACATTATTACGATGCCTAGACATTGTCTGGCAACATACGGATTCCTAGCTGGGATTTTAAACTTTTTTAAACCCCATTGCGGCAGAGAAATATTCATTCAAAGTTTCTGTTTTGTCTGGAAAGTGCAAATAAATTGTTCCGTGGTGCTGGTATTAAAAACAACAAAAAAAAGTATAAACAAACAAATAACAACAAAAAATAAGTATAAAATACCAATTCCAAGCATTGCCAAAAGATTAATAAAAGACAAGAAAATATTGCATAGTAAATAGCTCTTTTATGGGTGTACTCTTCAGAGTTCACGATTGAAATAATTTGCATTTTTGGAATCGCAGTTAGACGATTTCAGTGGGGTATACCAAAAACATCGTTTAGGTTCAATGATTCTAAAACAGACTTCAAAACAAAGTTGGACATTGGTCTGTTAATAAACACAAAAGCAAGAATACCAGTTAGGTTTTCGTTCAATAAATATGAGTCAGGCAGTCGGTTTATTCTGGCGGACAAATTGGTATAGTATAAATACTCAATTCGGCAGAGTTGGTATAATAGGGACATCAACGAGAATCATCAAATGTGCCTTTTCGTAGTCTTTTCAAACTGTTCTCTTTTATTGTCCACTAGATATCCTCATAAATGTCTATTAATTAAATATTTGAGTTGATTTTGGCGGTGTATTTTTATAATTATGAACAAATGCTTGTATCATAGTAGCCATTGTTCTCGTTTTGTTCATCCGTTTTATGTTGAATTTTGAGGGGTTCCGTAACATGCCGCATTCTGACACATTTTTTTTCTGACACACTATTGAATCGGAAACCCTTCACGGAATAAAGCACGAATTCATAAGTGTGTCGGAAGAAAGTGTCAGATGGGTAAGGTTCGGAAACTCCCGTGAATTTTGAATTCTTTTCGGGGCGGGGGGGGGGGTTCTAAGGGGTGGTTGGATACCCATGCTCGTTCCAGGGGATCTGAAGGTGGACCCCTAACGGGACAATTTTTCAGTGAAAAATATAACCTACGGGACCAGTTTTTGCGCGAGTTTTTCAGTGAAAATATACCCTAACGGGACCAAATGCAGTGAAATTATACCCCTGCGGGACCTGTTCTAAATACGTGAATAAAAAAGGTATATCTTAAAAAATATCTAATATACAAGAAAACTGACACCGTGTGCTACTGCAAGAAAAAATTACACATTTTGGGTTATTTGCTGATTCCTATTTGTATCATTGAAACAGTCCAATCACAACTGATTTGATACCCCTAGCGGGACTAGAACTTATTATTGTGAATTGATACCCCTAGCCGGTAGTCCAGCATTTGCAGCTAGTCCCTCTTTTTGTGGAACGAGCATGGTACCCGACCCCCAAATCCAAAAGACCCCCCGGAATTTATTCCAGGACAATCACACAATAGTCAGCATTCTTATGATCAGACCTTTTGACGTTAAATGGGCGACAAGGCCACCGCCGTACCGTCCAATAATAATGCCCTTCAATATCATTGTGATAATCGCATTTGAAAGAATATAATTCGACCTGTACATGGTATATGGATCTGGCACAGCATTTATTCTGGCCACAAAGACGAAAGTATCAGCTTGAAATAAAGACACAACACCTCCATTTTGCAACATTCGCGATGTGAGCTTATCCAATTAGTATTTACAGTCGGCAGATGTAAAACGATTTGCCCCGTTTATAACTTTAAAGAATTATGTTGTTTGTGGGTTGTGTATAATGCAATGGTTTTCCGGGGGCGGCCAAGGATACCAAATTTACACGTCGTCATTGGTTTGAAAAGTTAAACGCGAAATCTTGTGACGAAATATTGTGATTGTTTATATGTTTGTCACAGGAATACCCTTGTTTACCAAGGCACGTGGGCCAGGGGTTGTCAATAATTCAAAATCGACCCTTCAAAATTCAATTTTATGCTTCCAAGATCCAGTAAAACATCCCAGGACATTAGTAATCTGAAATGTTTGACTCGATGGAATCCCGGGGTTCCCCAAACACATAACTGAAGTTCGCGGAAAACACATAAAGTAATTTTCAAGTAACTTTTTCACAAAAATGCAATAAAAATTTGTGCAGATTTCAAGTTGTTGTTATTAATTTTTTATTTTTTTTACAAAACATCATAGAGACTCTATTGTCTTTTTATTATACTTATAGTTGCCCGTTGTTTATCCCGACAACAGTCTCTGAAAACTATTTGCAGGATCTTTTTCTTGGATATTGGAAGTGCATATATAGTCAAGAGTAGAACTTGATCACTTATTCGCACTTCGGCTATAAAAAAGTGACTAGTACTTTTTTTGCCTATATGATTGCCCACCTTCTAACAACAACACAAAAGTTCAGCCCTATATGTAAGGTGAATGACACAACAAAATTTGGCTGCAACAAGCCGCCTCAGGGGCATCTAGAGGGTCGTTTCTAACGCCCCTCATGAGAAAATCTGCTCGTGGCGCGCGTGGCCACATATAGGGCCTATGCAGTGCTACCATAATGCTTTTGCACTTTTTTCAAAGGGGAATATACAAGCTCTATACAAGCCGTTATTATGATTGGTATTATATGCCACCAGGTGTTCACAAGGTTCTGTGGCACGCGCATCAAGTCGTCAGGTCCAAGGTCTGCCCAATGGCATGCTAAATGAAGAGGACAGAGGAGTTCTAACAAGAGGTGAAGAGAACTTCCGGAGTTCTTCACTAGGAAGGTCTCCCGAATGAAGACTACAGGATCTTCATGCGGAGGAAATGGCTCATTCTGACCCATATATTGATCCTTGGAGGTTCATGTCAAGAAAACGAAGGAAAGTGAGCTTCCTGACCAGACCGCAAGGCCATGATCCTAGAAAGCTAACTCTTCAATCATCCTAAAAAGGATTGCTATGCGTATTTATACTCTTATTGAATACTCCTATCGAATGGATTTATTATCTCACAATTTCATTCTATTATTATAATTCATATTATTATTTCCATACAGGTGTTAAATAAAAGTGCTCCAAAAAAGGTCTGTTTTGGGAATCATTTTTTTTTTATCGCGATAGCATTTACCAATCCGGAAATAGGGGACCATTCCCGCAAAGAGTAAAATCTCCAGATGTGTCACTTTTTGTTACAGTATCAATGGGAGGTGGTAATGTAGGAGGGAGAGAATGGTAAACAGTTAAACAGAACTTCAGTCTCTCATTCATTTTGAGACTATATGCTTCATCTTCAAGAGCAGCAAGAAAAGATTTTTGAATTTCCTTCCAGTAAGCGGATGTCCGATGGGTTAAAATACCCGATTTTACGGACGTTTACACTATATGAATTTGTTGCAATTACATTCTGTTTAGGTGCAAGTGATGATTTGCCGCACGATTATGTTCATTTTATTATTCAAAATCCAAATTATGGAAAGAGTGTACTATTATATTTATGACTGATATTAGCATTATCTAGAGATATTTGATATTGCCTATTATGTATCATATATTTTATCAAAAGAGAAAAGAAATGTGTGTTTATAACTGTTAATGATTTTGTTGCGGTGTTGTGGTTCGTACCAGCTGCAAGTTATTGTCGATAGAATATCATTTCGGTTATTGTCTTTAAACCAGCTTCAGTTCAACCATTTTGACACCCGATCTGAAAGCTGTTTTCGGTTTTTTAAAAGCTAATGAAAACTGCGGTTTTATAATGTTTTTACATAATGTAAAATTAAGGTCTCAAAATGAGGCGCCTTGGTGGTTGGTTTTACTTTTTGGGACACCCTGTATGGATAAAAGGTAATATGACAGCGTAATAGTAGCCAGATTAGTAGGATTCAGCATCACAAAAAAAAAAAAAAACCCTAGTACCAAATTTTATTACCAAACTCTCAACGGTAAAGATGTTATAAATTATTGACCGATATCGAGAGGTTGGATTTTTTTGGGACACCCTTAGCGATAAAACGGGTCATCCTGACGGCATAATAACAGTCCGATTCGGATTCAACATCACAAAAACCCCAAGTACGCAAATTTTCTGGCCAAACTCTCAACGGTAGGCGATGGTTATTATCGTAGATCCAACCCATCGTGTCACCAGAGGACAAGTTTTGGACAGCGTCGATTAGCTGGTAGAGGAGGCAGAAAAAGAAAACATGTGGCCCGATCCACCTGTTTCTTGAAGGAACTAAGATAATCTGCCTTTCATGTTGACTAATTTTTCACATTGAATAGTGGAAAAGGCTTTTGTGTTCCATCGTATCCAAACTCGGCCCTCATGAAAGTCAGTAACATTCAACTCACCTGGTTACATTGAATACATGAAGCAAATACGATTAAGTTATGGAGTTTTTTGTATAGTTAATGTAGCTATAAATTCGCTTACGTTGCCCTTTCATCAAGCATATAATTGATTTTCTCCTGCTTTCAGACTGCCCTGTTTTTTCAATAGATAAGGCGTGACTTTTAATTTTCACCAATGCCAATTCCCTCCATTCAAAGCTCATCCCTTGGAAAAGTCACTACAGGTGACCCGATGGTTGAATCTGCTATCATTATTGACCGAAATCGATAAATCTGCCCCGGTGCAAGGGGGGGGGGGGGGTTCCCACCCCCTCCCTACCGAACTTCGCTCCGGTGCGCTAAACGCTAAAAAATCCTAAAAAGCTCTAGGTAATCGTTCTCTCTCATCCTTTCCGGTCCATGTTAGCGAAA
This sequence comes from Ophioderma brevispina, assembly GCA_023653785.1. NCBI lineage: Eukaryota > Metazoa > Echinodermata > Ophiuroidea > Amphilepidida > Ophiodermatidae > Ophioderma > Ophioderma brevispina. The sequence continues at coordinate 4,150 of JAMKCH010045738.1, read as the reverse complement.
AAAGTGAAGGTATTCACCCTTCACTGGGGTTAGGGTATGCCGTCAAAGTCAAGGTAAGTGTTGCCACCCAAGGATATTTTATGTAGATTTTTGAAAATATTATGCACAGTATGCTCTAAACTTCGTTGTTTATGTAAAACTAGCCAATTGCCATCATATAGATATGAAACCGCATGAAACTCCGATATTCCTATTTTTTTACGCAAAATTGGATTTTCGCCTATTTTCTATGAAACTCCAATTTGCCGACTCGCGGACGTGATGACGTCATTGTGACGCCATACTAGGTATGTTGGTACTTACCTAGTAAGAGAGGACCATAGCTATCCACTGGTATCAAAATCATACGCATCGGGTGCTTTATAAAAAAATCTCGAGGGGGTGGTGACCCCCCTTGTAACCGTGTTACAAAAAAAAAGGCTTGTAAGAACGAGGGATATTTTATTATTTCCAAACCGTTGGAGCTGAAAATCAACTGGTTTGTGGTTTGCCTTCCGCATTGTTGTTATCTCTTTTGCTTTTGTTGGTAGTTTCTATATTGATTGAGGCTGTCTCCCAGTGGTATTGTTTGGTTTTCCTTTCTTCTTATAAAATGAGTTATTGTGTTTATGTTTATAATGACATAAAAAGGCGATGTCCATGTAATTTAAAGAGACTACTGCACACTTTGCAAAATAGTGCGCCTCCAAGATTTTTCAAATATATATTTTTGCTGGGTTGTAAAGGCTTTTTAATATACAAAAGCCCCCCGAAATGATTAGACCAAATCAGCTTCCTTTGGTAAAAAGAACGATTTTATAATTTAACGTCGCCGGCGGACGTTACATTCAGCAGATGACGAAAATGGCGTTTAACACAAGAATACGCACGCCGTATGTATTTTCCCACGCTATGCACACTGTTTGCTCGGTCTATCCTTTTGTGGTTTTAATATCATTGACTACGAGACAAACATTCAGGTAATTACAGATTTGGTTGATTAAAGTTCCGGAAACTTAAAAGTTGGCCTACAATTACTCTGGATGTCTTTTATTCCTCTTCAAATGGCGCTATCTGTTTTGGGGTAATGTTATTTTTATGTGTAAACTATATCTCTGTTTTCTTCCAATGGCCTAGACTATCATTTTAGAGCAATTGAAGAAATTTATACTTTTGTGAAATGTTGCCAGTGCCGCTTAATTACCAATAAAAAGTCTTACCGTAGCATAGCCCAACTACTAACAAAATAATGATACAATCACAGCCAATCAACAGCTGGGAAATAGTTTCATAAATTATTCAGCCTCCTTGAAATTCTACAATTTTTTTGTAATTTTTGGTCGTAACATTATCACATACCTAACCCTAAGGACAAAAATAACAAAGAATGTGTTACATTACACCTTCTAAGGGGGTAAATATTATGGAAGGGCCAAGTATTCGGGGGCGCGGGCGCAGGCGTACAAATACGGGATTCTCCGGATTATACTGTAGGCCGTTGTGTCTAAAAACCATGTTTTCTATTGGGCATTGCCTGAAACTGTTCCTGAAACCAAATCGGCATTTATATCCCAATTGGTCGAAATAATGATTTGGTAACACAAGTAGGACCCTTTGAGAGGTTCCTGGAAGTCGGGTATTACATCCCAACCTAGTGCTACAGTGCCAACAATGCTAACCTATATCGAACGGTCACAGCACAGTCTTGACTAAGGCTAGGCCTTGTAAAGAATATTTACTCTTTTCCAGAGAGGTTAATCCTAACCTCGACGGTATTTTGAACGTCAATAACTGATATGGTATTTCAATCGTTTTGCAAAACGAAGGTTAGGAACCGATTTGGTAATGTCCTGAGACAGAGACTGCATAATAAATGCACGTAACAGTTCCCTAAATTAACCGTTTGGAAATCCCGATGCCCAAATTGAGCAAAATCGATCTTATCTCCCCCTGCCCCGAAGTTTTTTGGACGATTCCATGTGTTTTCGACCCCCTCTCTTTGTGTTTAATGGTTGATGACCATAGTCTGGAATTTGGAAGTTTTCCGGAAGGTGTTTGAGGTTACCGGTGTTTTTGGACCTGCTTTGGTTCCAATGGTTGATGAGCATTGACTGGTCTCGATTCTATTTTGCTCAAATGGTCGAAAAAATAATGATGTTTATGAAAAGTGGACACTTTGGATAGTTCAAGATGGTTTCTGATGGTTCCCAGTTTCCTCGGTTTTTTTGTGTAATCATGGTTTGTTGAAACATTGCCTTAGAACACAAATCGGGCATTTTTTGTCCTAAAAATGGACAAAATAATAATAATTTTATTACAAAATAAGGACCGTCGGGAGGTTTCTTGGAAGGTTTTTTGGATGGGTTTTTCCCCCCCCTCTCCCTCCTTCCTCCCCCCCCCCCCTCCCCCCGGATGTTTTTTTTTGGTGCGCCTGCTCTTTTGTTTCCACCATCCACCAACACCATTCCTCCTCCACGGTAGTTGATAGGCATGTGCCTAGCCCTCTGAATTCAACTATTCTCACTTCAAAATGGTCAAAATACTGATTTTTAAAAGAAATCCACTCTTTTCGAAAAAACAATCCACTTTTTCGGAGCCCGCATCCCAATAAATCCTGCGTAAGGCCCTGCGTGTCTAGGGGTGTTCCCCTCAGAAGTTGGGGAAATTAAAATTGAACCTCGAATGTTGCCATTTTGGAGTAACATTTTTTTTTGTGTGTATTTTTTCTACTATTATTCGGGGTAACAACCATCTTACCCTATATATCTTTCTATGACTGACTTGTGGTGTTACGGAGTGTGTCTGAGGGAGATTTGGGATGTGCCTCCCCAAGCAGTTGGTAAAGAATAAAATGGAAATCCAAAATTGTTGCCATTATTTTGGTGCAACTGTTTTTGTGTATTTTGCGACTATCGACATTTGGAAGTAATTTCTATCATGGTTGTGAGAGGCCACCGTAACAGACAAAAACGGAAAAGGGAAAAATCAGTAGCGTCAAATCAGAGTACAATGAAAAAAAAGGGCTGAAAATATAAGAAAAAGGTTAAATTTTAGCAACTAAAATTTAAAAATGAGGAAATCAGCTGATATTTTTTTTTTTTTTTTTTTTTTTTTTTTTTTTTTTTTTTTTTTTTTTTTTTTTTTTTTTTTTTTTTTTTTTTTTTTTTTTTTTTTCCTTCCCGAACCCAAATAGGGCCAACCGAGGATGGGGGGGGGGGGGTCAAAAGTCAAAAGACATTTAGATCCGTCCCGAAACTTTTCTAGCTGATAAGGAGAGACTCGAAAAAAATCCAAACTAAGTGGTATGGCCCCAGTTTTGGGTGATTCCCACGAAATGATTCAAACTACTCCAGACCCTTCTACGGGACCCCGAGACCATCGCCGCGCCCATAAGAAAGGACCCCTGGGTGGGGGTGGATGCACAGGGGGTACAAGACAAAACACCAATAAAGCCTAAAAGTACCTATGGCGCTCCATCCCTAATAACAAAGACATGGTTTTTAGTGAGAACGGCCTACCATAAAAGGCTTTTGTATTCGGATTCGTATTCTCAATTTGATCCCTGTGGGGTCTGCGGTGTGAGAACTATTGCTCGGCATTTTCCCACGGTTTAGTGAAGCATCATCTCCCTTTCGGTCTTCCTCAGGGTTCTGTGGTCGGGCCTCTCTTTTTCATAATGTACACATACTGTATCGCATCAATCATCCGGAAGCACAATATTGCTTACCACATGTATGCTGATGATGTGCAGCTCTATTTGACATTTGATCCTAAGATTGATGGTGATGCCAAACATGCTGTCAAAAGACTCTCTCTTTGTATTGAAGAAATCAGTGAGTGGATGCGCTGTAACAAACTCAAATTGAATGATGAAAAGACAGACTTTTTCATCGCATGTTAATCCTATTACACAAGTCGCCTCAAAGATATTACCATCAGGGTTGGGACAGTGGATGTTCCCCAGTCCTCGGCAATTAGAAACCTTGGTGTCGTGTTTGATCAGACAATGTGACTGAACATGTAAAGGTCATCATTAAGTCTGTTAACTTCCACCTTCGCAATATTTACCGGATCCGCCGCTTTATCACATTTGAGAGTTGTCACCATCTCGTCCGTTCACTGATTTTATCTCGCATTGACTATGCCAATTCACTTTTTTATGGAATGTCGG
>JAMKCH010045737.1:0-12269 GCA_023653785.1 Ophioderma brevispina | reverse complement strand
CCTGCGTACGTGTCCACAAACATGCATATATACGCATATACTGACAGTATGTATTATTTTGATACCTGACGGAATTAGGTATCTGCATACACATACCTGCGATGTATGCACGCAGTATCTGTGTGTGATAGGCCTAATCAACTGGGTGTAATTATTCCTGCATAATGTTCTTTAGGTCCCTTACATAAGGTATATACCTGCTTATGCAAGTATGTGCATACATCACCGTGTATGGATGTGCATGTCCTGCGCTATGAAGGTGTATGTTTTTGGCTATGATCATAGTATGAACTTATGAAGGCCCCACATGCAGGTGTATGTAGGTATGTGTATGCAGTGCATAAGTATATCATATTTAATGTCTAGTTATGTGCATATGTAGTGCATAGATGCACATTTAGGCTACATCTATTGAGAAATGCGCATATACGGCCTACTTTATGTATTATTACATATTTTTCAGGTATGTATGTGGCCTACCTAGCAGGACCGTCGTGTAGGTAAAAACCTGCATATGCAGAGATTGTATGTATGTACCAATATACTATAACTTCTCCTACAGACAAATCACAAAACATGATTTGTTTCCATTGTTTGTGATAGGCACCCAGGATTCACAGCCATAGAGTAGGATGGTCACACACGTAGTGTTGAATAACTTGATTTTTGCAGAGATGGATAATTGGTGGCTTTTCCCCAGACGTTCTAACTTCGAGGCACTCCATGCTAATGCTTGGCGTCTTTTCAGGTCGCTTGCAGCAGATAGCAGATGCCATTTTGGAGCCAACCTATTTGAAATCTTGTCACATGGTTGATGGATTTCACCATAGACTGGAAGGTTGGATGAAGATGACAATTGCAGTGCATGTACTCTGCTTGGATACGCTTATTATGAGGCCAAGTTTTATGCTGCCGCTGTGGGTCAGCTGGGTCTGTGCCCTCGGAAGAATGGATTCCAGCCCGGCAAATCATCAGCAAAATCCAAGTCATTTCAATACTTTGGCTGGGTATCGTCTGGAGCGGCGAGGGTGTGTTACAATTCAGAATTCACCATCTGATGTGGGCCTTCTTCAGTAGAAAATCTACTAATATGATGAAAAGGAATGAAGCCAGAGCATCGCCCTGAAGAACTCCGGTGGTGACTTCGAAAGGATCCCGATTGTGTAATGCTTCGTCGCATTACAGCACTTTTAGAGTTGTTGTTAAGAGCACTTATGGCATTCTCACTATGGGCGTCCGGTATTCCATAATGCCGCATCACAGCCAAACATAACCTTATTGATAGAATCAAAGGCCTTCTTAAAGTCTATAAAGGTGACTAAGAGGAAAGCTGGATGTCTTTGAAACCTTCCATGATTCTTTATGAGGGATATGGATCTGCTGGGACAACTTCTTCCAGAACAAAAATCCAAGACTGGTTGCTTATTAAGAGGGATCCACATGAACTCTGATTCTGTTTAGAAGGATCTGTTGTAACCTTGGCTGTAATGAACAGAAGAGATATTCCTCGAAAGTTGGTCATCAGACTAAAGTCTCCCTTCTTGGGTAGAGAGGAACAAATGATGTAGTGGTCCATTGGCTGAGTGGAGTGAGAGTGGTGACTACTTCAGTACAAAAGCCATTAACTAACTTAGCCATTGCATCACACAGCATTCTGGAGTTGATTCAATTTGTAATGCAATGTCACTGTCCGGCGGCCCTTTTGGTTCCTTCATTGGCCTATGGTTAGTAGCGTTCCTATAGGTTGGCTGGATGGTTTCGATGGGCAGAGATCTTGATTAATACCCAAAACGTATATTGAAACTCCGAGTCAGCCTTTAAGAAACAAAACATCTTTCTTACATGCACATAATACAAACTCTTTTAAAATGAGAGGAAAATCAGAGCCACATCAGATACATTGAACATCATCTTCAGTGCATTGGTGAACGCATTCTTTCTCCATGATTTGTAGGTTCTATAGGAGAAGGAATAGGCATGGGCAAAGGCCCGCTATAATCATCTCAAAACACACAAACAAAATCCTGTCAAATTAAAACAGAAATGCATGTTAGTGATGGTTTGGTATTAAAGCGTTTTACAGCTGTTTAACAAATTACTGAAAGCAGGTGGGGAGTGCAAATGTTAGGGTTTTAATGCTGTTAAAGTTACTTTATGCTTGAACTGCATGACTATGATATGGAAAGCTACACATGGCGATACGATACATTGATTTTTTTTGGTTAGTTTTTAATGTGTTTTGATATTGGACTTTACTACACATGAAAAGTTCATTTCATGAAAAGTATACTATACAGGAGATTCATTTGTTCTAAACCAAGTCTTAGTTAGTTTGTTATAGAGCATGCATAATATTAGTTAAATTGCTGGTATATGTTTTAAAATGAGTAACAAATCTGTGGACAGAGGTTTTTAAAACTGTAAATATGGACAGACCAAATTGATTTGACTGCCTTTCCCCCATTTGTGAAAGTGTAAAGGAATAAACATTCATAAATATTAGGAATACATAATGATTTTTCTGATTGCATTTAAGAGCATCTGATTGTACGTGTAGTGAAAACAATTATAATTGAAAGAATTATAATGAAATATCAATCTGAATTTTCACTTATTCTTGGTGAAAAGGTGGGGCACACAAATTTGTGTATCTCAAATGTTGGGAAGAGGGGAAAGATAGATTGTAGGCGCCTCGGCACAAAAGTATTTTTAAATGGTTTTAAAGAAGGATGCTATTTTGAATTTTCTCAAAAAACTTGGAAAAGTTCATTTTTCATTGTTTCGTAGCAAAAATTTACCAAATGTTTTTCCAAAAATTGGTCTAAACTTAGCCTTTAATTTTGAGAGAAACTATTTATAAACTGCGACTGTTATTATAACTTGGGATCTCCTTTCTTCAAACGGGTTTATTTGGGGCGTCATTTTTCACCCAAACAAAAATCAAGACCCCCCTGACATACAAAATCAAGAACATCACGAACCCCCAGCCCCTGTGTTTTCATCAAGTGTGTCTTGCTCATGCAGTTTTGCTCGTGCTCACATTTAAATTCTATAGCATACGAGCACTTGCCACATTGAAAAAAAATAGTGCCCGCTCTCAAGATTTTTCAAAATCGCTATTTTTGCCTGGTTGTATAAAGCTTTTCTATACATTAGCCCTCACCTGAAATGATTACGATCAATCAGTCCTTATAGGTATAACCGATTTTATAATTAATGTCGCCTGGCGACATTACTCATGCCGATGACAACAGACCTGGCCGGTTAACACCCAGGCACGACATGCCTTATGCATGTTTCCATGGCGTGCACCCTGTTTGACCGGTCCGTGACCTTTGTGGCGACTTAATATCAATGAGTACGAGTTATGATATCAGTAATACCAGTTGTTGATTTGAAGTTATGGAACTGGAAACTTAAAAGTTAGCCTACAAATTTCCCGTATATCTAAGGTGCAACGAGAGATTTACCCTATCAGGTGTCCTTTTAAAATATCGAAAGTATGATTTACCCTGCTTGTAAAATTTCCATCAAAAATATCCCATCTGAAAGGATTAAGCTGAGAAATGTTTTTGGAAAAATGGATGGAATTTCCTAATTTGTATAGGAGAAATACAAAATCAGCCCATGTTTTATATTGAAAATATAAGCAAATCAAATCCACTGGTTTCTCTCTTTATGACATTTCTGAGCCAATACAAGGTAAGATATCTATTGGTGTCTAATCTATTATGCAAATTCCTATTTATGACACAATATTTGCATGCTTCAAATCTTTCGTTGACGCTTTTACCTCATTCTGTTACCTATAGGTATTTGAGCATGTTATGTTTATGTGTAAAATTGTATCTCTATTCTCCAATGGTATGACATCTTGAGAGCAATTGAAGAAATTCATATTTCGTGAAATGTACGATGCTGCCCTTTAAGCCTATGCAAACTGTGTTAATTTGTGAGCCAGGTGATAGTGTTTTGTTTACAGCTCAAGCTGGTTGAGTTAAATTCTAGATTGAGTCATTTCGATTGCCTTCCCATGGATAGCCGGACATGACCCAATCAGCGGAGTTAGATGAATTGGTTCTAGAATTGTGTTCAGTCAAGTTAAATTCAGTGTGGCATGGGGTACATGAATTAGGTTAAATTATTTTAATGCCAAAGATGGAATCAACGTAAGTTGCATGTGCCGTATATGTAGCCAGGGGTTGCAGAGCGAGCCGCCGCCAACCCAAAACATGTAAAATCAGCCTATTCGGCTATTATTAGAAGTCGTTCTGCAATCCTCACCCCGGGTCACCTCAAAAAGCAGGATCGTTGGATACGCTTAGTGAGTGAGCTGTAAATCACAGTTGTTATATGTGAGCAATGTGAATAATATGCTTCCTCAATACCATTTCAAATCCGGTTATATCACCGCTGCCTTCGTTTGAGTTAAACACACAGTTTTCATATTAAATTTAGTTACAAGAACAGTAATAGCTACTGAATCAAGCTGCCAAAGTCCTCTTTGGTCAACCATTCTCTGGTGCAATAGCAACCTGGTCAACCGAATAGCAATGATTAAACCCTGGAAATTGGCCTCCAAATATGGTCATCTTGATGCACAAAAACTGAGCATGTGGCTTGTGAAGAGGTTGGAGCTCCTCTCTGGTAGATTTGTAGGAGTAAAACCAAACAGAAGATTGCCCACTGTAAGAAGGATAAATAATATCTGTTGTAAATGATTTGAAAGCTGTAATTTAAAAAACTGCATGAGTTACCAATTTGTTTGCCTAAGGCCTAGCTTCCAGTAAAAATGACGATATCAATGTCAATATATCTTAACAAGGCCACTATGTATCTAAGAATGAGACCATTATTTTTTTATATTATAAGACATGATATGAGGTATTGTGACCTTAAGACAACAACAAGGAAAACAATTAAAGTCACTAGCAGTGGTGATCACCAGAAAGAGTCAAAATATTTGATTTTGCAGAATAGTTTAAAAGTGAAGGATAAGTGTGTATTAGAATGCATTAAGTTATCTTTTCCAACTGAAAAAACCGGGACAGAAAAGGAAGACAAAATTCAGTTGTTCAAAGATTTGATTCTCCATTTTAAAATACGTGTTGTGAGTACGTCGTCCGCACGAACAGTAATGACTAAGATATCAGATTTGGTCTTATCGGTTGCTTTTGATCGTATAATTTGCAGGGCATGCTTGGAGACCTTACTGTTACAAATATGCAGAAATCTGATTTTTGATGATTTTTTCTATTTTCTGATTTAGCAAATCACTGATAGTGCCTTTAAACTTTTTGAAATGCATATTTAAAGGCTGACTGAGGAGATTTGAAATATATAATTTTTTTGTATATATTAAAAATGAGATATGTATTAGATATATAATATATATATTGGTTTCGCCTTAAAGTTTCTTTTGTTGCGCTTTATTCCGTCAAAAGAAATGAAATTAATTACTGCCAAATGAAGAGAGATCTCAGTAGCTAACAATAAACCTGAATTATTAATTAATTAGCTAATAAGAAAGGCTGATCAGTAAGCACTAATGATAGTATATTTTCGGCATATGGTTCCATCTAGTCAAAAAATATAATAATATTATATATAATCACTATCTCTTACGCTAGGGCGAAATTCTCTTTCATAAACATAGAGTTGACGTTAGGGGAAATTCTTTTTCGGCCAACGTATCCTTTGTTTTGACGATTATTCGTCAAAAAGAAATGAATATTAATTTATGCAAATGAGAGATAGCTCACTAGCTAACAAAAGAGATGAATATATTAATTAATTAGCATAATAAGAAAGGTTTCATTAAGACGAATGAATATTAAATATTTTTATTTTTTTAAGTTTAGGTACACATGGATTATATATATATAGATATATATATATATATTTAATATATCACTATATCCTACGCCAGGGCGAAATTTTCTATTCATAAAACATAGAGTTTGACGTTAGGGCGAATTTTGTTTAGCCTTAACGTTATGGCCTCTTTGTTTGCGCTTTATTCCGTCCAAAAAGAAATTGATATTAATGTATGCAAAGAGAGATAATTCTAATTAGCTAACACCTAAATCGGAATATTAATTAATAGCCTAATAAGAAAGGCTCAGTATAGACTAATGAATTCTGTATATTTTTGCCCTATGGTTCAATCTAGGAAATATATATATATATAATATCACTATCTCTTACGCTAGGCGAAAATTTCTATTCATAAACATAGAGTTTTGACGTTAGGGTGGAAATTGTTTCGCCTTAACGTTATCCTTTGCCGATTTATTCCGTCAAAAAGAAATGAATAAGTAATTTATGCAAATGAGAGATAATATCAGTAGCTAACAAAAAACATGATAGTAATTAATAGCAAAATAAGAAAGGTTCATTATGAAGAATGAATTATTAAATTTTCGCCCTATGGTTCAATCTAGTAAAATATATATATATTATTATCTTAAATATTTTTAAAAAAAAAAAAAAAAAAAAAAAACTGGCGAGCATTGAATTAAAATCAGACCCGAAAAATACACGGTCTCAAAAAACAGGTCCTCTCGCTTTATCTTGGCGTGAGAATTTACCATGGGCCACAGAGGAATGTGTTTAGTGGTACCATGACACGAGAGCATAATGTATCTCGTCTTTATTTCAGAGTTTTCAAGCGGCCGTAATTTATATTATATATTTTAGGAGGTGGGCCTTATATGCATGATTCATGCAGAATCTGTGTATGTACGTCAATTCAAGTACGCCGGGATCAAGTAAATGATACAACCCGAGAAGGTAAAACACATATATATATATAATAGGAAGCTAGGAGAAAACTGGACGAGATTGAATTAAATAAAGACGAATATAATACACAGTCTCGAACCCGGTCCTCTCGCCAACTAGGCAGTGAGAATTACCACTGGGCCCCACAGGGACTGTGTTTACATGATACCAGTGAACGAACGCTATGTATTTCAGTCTTATTTCAGAGTGTCAAGCAGCGTATTTCAGGATTTTTCAAATATTTCCCAAATGACTGGAAATGAGGTCAAAGTTCATTCTCCATCAAACTTGGGTCTGACCTTAGGAGTCATCTACCAAACATATGTCATGAGCCCAGCATTATTGAGTTATCATGCACAAGAATCCAATTGTAAAATTTACCCTGTGACCTTGAAGTTGAGGTCAAGAGTCATTTTCCATTATAACTTGATGTAGACCTCTGTTGGGGTCATATATCAAACAAGTTTGACGATCCTAGCATTTGTGGTTCTTGAGATAATGTGTGCAAGAAATTTCCAACACACAGACAACAATACTTTTCAACTATACTGAGATAATTATATACCTACCAGTTGAGATATGGCCAAGACCAGTGATATCCATATCCATGCAAGTCCAATATTCAAACTTCCATCTTCATAATTATTTGTTAATTCACAGATTCTGAAATGAATAATTATAAACAATACAGCATGAAAGGGATGACTGTAAAACATCAGTGAAGATAATATAAATATAGTCTACAAGCTTTGAAAGAGGGAAAGAATTTTGTATTGTGCCACCACCATATGAATTCGGAATTGCGAAGCCTCCAGGGAATAAACTGCATGCTGGAGAATGTGGTAGTAGAATACAGAATTCATCCCTGAATGAGTATTCATAGTACTAGTTTGAGTTTCAACACGTTCATTATTTGTTTAGAATCATCAAGCATTCATCAGGAGAAATTCTAGGCTGCGTGCCCCATACACATTAGCTCTCAGTGGCGTAACAGGCGGGGGGCAGGTTGCCCCCTGACGACTTTGGCCGGGAAAAAAAATTGCAAAAATCATGCTAAATAGCCGGTTTTTAGCCCTCTGACCGGGAAAATTGGCTTTTGACCCCCCTGAGAGGGAAAATTTCCCAAGACTTGGAAATTTGCCCCCTCAGAGCGGGCAGGCCTGATACGCCACTGTTAGCTCTAACAAAAATTATGTTTACAGAGCACAACTGACTGTCCTTGCCTGAAATAAAGCTTAGAAGAGCTATACACTCAGAAAGCACTGTTAAAACCTGGAGACTGCCCATTGTCTACAAAATTCTAAACAAAGTGGGCTGCCCCATGTAATATGAAATTCCAACAACTAGGTTGCCCCATACCTATGTGTCATTAAAAGGGGGCTGTTACTTTTCTATGTCCTGGATTAGTGATCATGCAGAACTAATCACTGATCACTTGATAAACTGAAACGATGTGAACTTTGTCTTATCAAAGCAATGTGGATATCATAGAAAATCAGAAGTTTTTGTCTTGAAGTATTAAAGGTGCTTCTTCCAATTCTGCATACCTTGTTTATGATGCCAAAGCTTTTTTTTTTCTTTATGTGTTTTTTATTGATCAAGAAATCACAAAATCACAACAACATCATTACAACAATCAAAACAAAATCAGGAAGGAAAAAAGAAGGGAAAAGAAAGGAAAAGAAAAAAAAATACACTGTACACTAAAGCAGCAAAATATAAAAGAACGGGTTTAAATGAAAAAATATTTAAAATACTAGCAACCCAAAAGGAAACAAAGCTATATCTCGAAGGCCCATTTTTTAAAATACAAAGATAATTTATCTTTTTTCTTTGCAATGTTAAATTCCATGTCTTTCTGGGAATTCAAAAAAGCCTTTAAACCATTTATATGAGGTTTTTTGTCTTGGAATTTACATCTGTAAATAAAAAATTTAGTACACAAAGTAATATATGTAAAAATGATATTGCCAAAAATCCCAAAAATCTTTTGGAAATTGGTAAATCGAAAAACTTAAGAAGTTTTCCTTCCAATAATGTTCTCAATTTCTTGCCAGAGTGGAGTGACAGAATCACATTCGCAAAAAATATGGATTATAGTCTCTGGCTCCCTCTGGCAAAAAGAACATTCGGGGGATTCAATCCTCTTTATTTTATACAAAAAATCCAGAAAAGCAATGGCTCTATGGAACACTTTAAAATAAAAAGACCTTAGGCGAGCCTCAATAGAGCATTTAAAGTTACGAAGATGTTTCCACAAAATTTTTACTCCAAAAATTGTTTGCTTTTTCAGCAAAACATTTATCTAGAAGAATAGAATAAGTGTATTTAGGAATTTTAGATGTTTTCCCTGTCGAGTTCAAATTATTAACAACATACTCAATAACATTGAAAAGTTGAATACCGGGATTATCAACCCAATTTTGAGGAATGTTTTTGAGCAAGAAATTGAAATTTCTTCTGTCTTTGTGTGAAATACCAAATTCAGAAATCATATCCTCAAAGTCTTAAAAGAGATATCATCGGGATCAGGAGCATTAATTAAATCAGCAAAAGTATAAATACCCTTATCGTACCAGTCCCGATAATCAAAAAACTTTTTTGATTTAGAACGGATATTCCTATTAAACCATAAACATTCTTGGGAGGAGTACTCTTCAATATCGAAATTTAATAAATGATGCCAAAGCTTGACTCTCACATACACCCACAACAAGTTTTCTGGGAAACGCCCTTGTGGTTTTGGTGATAGAATTGATAAAGCATACTGCAATATTTTAAACCAGAGGGTGTATTGAGTCAATCCCACAATGCACCAGTTTTGGGAAATTTCACCTCAATAGGGTCATGTGATCCCACAAAAATCCTATTCTTAACACATAAAAAGCCTGACATTTATGCTCATTTTAGCCTACAAAGCATTAGTACTTAGGGATTTTTTTGCATGATCATGAAATGCCTTGTGGTTCTTAAATTATTGGAACACTTTTTATCCCTAAGTACTGACACGTGTTTAGTACAGTGCAGTATAGACAGATTGCAATGCATTATGGGATTGATTCAAAACACCCTCTGGTTTTAAACATTGCAAGATGTAAAACCATTAAGGTCCATTCATACAGCCAGGTCATTTGGGAATCCAGGTCCTTTGGAAAGCCATCTCAAAAGCCACTGATTTGCATGTTATAACCTATATAGAATCTGCCAGAGTTGAAATGGTTAATAAACACAAACAAAGCCAGCCCCATAAACCAGCATAAAGATTAACCAAATTACGAGACTGGAGACATTTGATGGCACACCCTACCATGAGAGCAAACTGGTTTATATTTTGGCTTTAAAGGATTGCTAAGACTAGTGTTGAAAAAGAATGCCTGAATGCTTACATAGCAACAATAGTGAGGATTGGTCTGGAGACTGTGTAGTTGAGAACACCATACTTGCATCTGTTGATGATTCTGAAAAGTAGGAAAAAATTTTAGTATGGAAAATCAGAATTTAACAGTTGAAAGTTTGTCTTTAACATTTTAAGTATTTTAAGTAGATTTCCTATGAATTGCTGTATGCTTTAGTTGATCATGTGTAATACTAGATGAAAAAATACTGGAAGTTGAATCTTGAAATCCCCCCCCCCAGCTTTCAAGTATATGAAATTGAAGGTTTTGGTATCAAATGTTGACTACACTAACCGAGATTCATGGCAATACGACCATTTTTAGTTATTCGACATTGGATGACCCCACATTGACCGTGAAAATACCTTCAAAATTGCCAGCACTGATTGTTGACTGCACCCTTAAAATTTCATGATCATCCAAGCATTTTGAGAACCCAAGATGACCTGGAAATGACCTTTGAACAATTTTTGTATCAAATGTTGATTACATCCACCAGGTTTCATGACCATACAACTATGTGTATTGATTTCACCGTGAATGAACCTGCATGACCTTGAAATGACCTTCAAATTTTTTGGCAGTAAATGTTGACCACACCCACCAAATTTCATCCTACTGTCCATTCAATTAACTTAGAAGTCCGTTTTTTATTAATTATTTCAAAAAAATATATGCTTTCGTAAAAAATCACGATAGAAAAATTGTTATTCATCATTGGACCCAACAAGATCATTGGGTTCCAACTTGAAAACATATTTCTTTGGATTTTTATTCAATTTACACTGATTTTTATTGGCAAACAACAACTAACTGGGTCCAGGTGAATATTGACTTTTGACTCTTAAACTTTGATGGCAGATCCTTTCATGAATTAGGGTACACTCCAACAGCACAATTATTGATGGCCTTGCTTTTATTTCCGTTGTTTTGTGGGCATTAATGATGGACAAAATTTAAATACTTTTAATAGAGCTAGAGGACCGTGGGTTTTATTTCATTGGTTACGAACAGAAAAATCATAAGCTCTCCTGTTAATGCCGTCCATTCAAGTTAATGCGGGGTGGGGACCCTTGGATATCATCTCGTTGTCTTGCAAAAAATTCAGGCTAATAACAACGGTTGGATAATGATCCTGTTGTAAAAAGTTGGCATATCATACCAGTGGCTTACACTATGGATGTGAATCATATTCCCGCCTACGGACAACTTTAATACCCTACCTACAAGTGGAGTCAATGGAACAATTCCATAAAATGTAATTAATAATGGTTATCATGAACATGTATTCGTTCATGTATCAAAAACGCAGGGAAATACCCAGATTCAATTGATTTGAAGGTTTAAAAAAAATTAGGGGAGAAAATCTCCCCCCCCATCCCTCCCCCCCCCCCCCTTCCCATTCCTTTGTCATGCAAAACTCGTCTAGGTCCAAAGATGCCCACACCCCTTTGTTTCGTGATTTATTTCGAACGTGGCGTCTTTTTAAAAGTAATTAATAAAAATCCAGACATCTAAGTTATTGAACAGACAGTAGCACTGTTAGTGATTGACATGGACAACCCCACATGACCTTGAATTGGACCTTTAACATTTTTGGCACTGAGGTTGAATCACACCAACAAAGTTTATCATTACCACAATTACCAATTAGCTGATTTGCATCAAAGAATGTCCCATAATTAGCCCACATGCCCTTTAACCCCAATTATATTCCCACAAACAGACCTCTCATTCACAAATTGGGTACAACATATAAACCTTGGGCCAGTGGTCTTCTGATCAAGTTTGATATAAAATTGGATGGATTGAGCACGATACACAAATATATTGGTCGAGCTATAAGTTGTAACAAATAATGTGCGAGACGCGCAGCGTCGAGCACAATATTTGTAAAACTTACTAGCAAGATCAATATCTTTGTGTTACGTGCGAAAAAAAAAAAATCCATTCAATTATCATTATTATGTTTAGAATCTGACTTGAACCCAAGCTAGTGAAGCAGTGTTGACTTATAATTCAATTTAGTTTATAAACAGCCATGGAAACCCGTAAAAAACAGAAAACCACGAAATAGTTAACAGGGACCAC
>JAMKCH010045736.1:0-12896 GCA_023653785.1 Ophioderma brevispina | reverse complement strand
CCTTTGTGACCTATGTGACCTCCATGTGACCTTGATGACGCTTATGTGACTTGGTGACCTATGTCACCTTTGGCCCATTCACAATCTGTGTTGTCGGGGTAGGGTGGAGGGGTGGGTGTCAGGAGGGGGAGGGTGCGTCTGGGGGCGGGTGCATCGGGGGAAGGGTGGGTTGGGAAGGGTGGGGTGACCTCTGTGACCTTGGTGACCTCATGTGACCTTTTGACCCCATTTGACCTTTGTAACACTTCTCTCCAGTGCATTTCTTCTCTCACTAATCATTTTTTTCCAAACTTTCATCATAAAGCGTGATCGCGCAAGCAGTCGACACTTGTGGTTCGAGACCGCCTTGTTATAACCTTTTAGTGCTTTGATACAGAGTGTCTGACGTACCCTTTCTCAATGTTTTTTATATATTATGGCAGTATTTTGGGGCAAAATTATTTCCGCTTCCATTAAAACTTCAAATGGCAGAAACCCCGCTTCAACTTAGACTACGGCTCCACTTCCTCCACCTATTGACCAGTGTGGCAGTCGGCACTAGTTGAGCATTTTCGTAATGTATCTATGGCAAATAGAAGATACTCACCAAGGTTGTGAGATGTTCTATTTTATATACATGTAATACTTACGATGATCCAACTAGTAACCTCATCCAGGCCCTTCCCCTCAAGTGGAGTCCCTTGGGTAAGGTACAAAAATGAGCAAGGATTCCTTGGACGCCAGTGACTTCATATGGTTGGCGTACCGATGCTAGCGTGGACCACTGCTACTATGCATGGGCTCACCAAAATGTTAATGTGCAGTAGGGGTTTCTGAAGTGCCTTTTTGAGCACAAAAATGCACTAGTTGGATCCTTCGTAATTATACATGTATAAAATAGAACACTCTCACAACCTGGTGAGTATAATTATGTACTAATACTTGGTTTTCGTACTCTGGTCACTGGACAAGTAATCCTAAGTATATAGTAATCAAAAATGGGTAAGAAAGTAGATTGTTAGGTTTAAAATTACTTGAGCGACGCCAAGCACGAGAATCAATGATCATGACATCATCGTTTCTGATTTCGTGCTGTTCATGCTTTTGGGATTTTTCCACTTCTCGTGGTGGTTTCTGTAACTGCAGGCTACAACGGCCCTATAATTCCTATATTCCATATTTTATACTTCTCCCTATAAATCCCTATAAAGTTCAAAATCCCTATTTTCCCTATATTTTTTTTCTCCAGAGAAATTAAAGATTGATGTTTTGACTGTTTTTTTCAAAGAATTGATCAAAACTATTACCAGTCCGAGCCAAAATTTTATTACAATGGCTTCTTAAAACAGCACTACACATTGGATATCTTCCAATCGTAGCAGCATGGTTGTAATAGGTACGAGTCATCTTTCTCAAGCCCAATTTTAGGACTTTTCTGGATTTTAAGGACTTTGTTGAGGCATAATGTTTTGTTTGAGAGTAAATCAAGAAAATTTTCTTTTGTTATAAAATCATAGACTTGCTTTAAAATAATTAAAATACAGTAGTCAGAGTTTGTAAACTCGGACTACACATCAACAAATAAAGCAAAGGTGACTGATTTTGGGTTGGTTGAGTGTGTGTGTCTTGAGGACTTGAAATTCCTTACCCATTTTTAGGGTCATTTTTGTAAATAGATCAAGCCTCTCAGTTCTGATGATTTTGCTTATATATTATCTTTTCAAAAACATTTAGGGGCTCAGGTCCACGCCGCCGATAACCTTGGCTTTTTAAGGAGTTTTTGTGAAATGAAACTCTTGCACCAAAAGGACGCATATGAGCTAACACAGCTTTGTATGGAGATCTCAGATCAGTGAAATGTATTGTGGGTCTCCACTCTTAATCCCCTTGATTGATATATATCTCTCAACCTCACTGCTTGGCAAACAAGTTCACATCCTCTTACTCATATACATCATTGACTGATTAACTTGTTGTAAAAAAAAAATACTGGCTCAAGATTCGCCAGGTGTTTTACACAGATTGACCTCTAAAGACCCTATGTAAACTTTGACCCTTATTTGGTTTAAAACTATAAAATGTAATTTCTGGTGCAAATACGGTGCTATGCAGCTATGATCATCAAATTTTTTAAAAAAATCACCAAAAACTCATATCGTTGTACACAGATTAACCTCTATGAGCCCTAATCTATGTGAGCTTTAACCCCAATTTTGTAAAACATCTGTCAAATGCAATTTCCTTACTACCAACAATTTTGCTCAAAAACCACTGTCTAATGACTTGGGATGTACATAACATCTAAACCTTTAAATGACCCATGTGACCCTTCGGCCCTTTGATAAAACTTTCAAATGCACCTTCCCTTGGTAATGATACATAGGTGTAAAATGGATTTAAGCACTAAAATTGACAGTTGTTACATAAACGTAAGTGTTGATAAGATAGAAGGAAATAACAGAGGCTATTACCACTTCTAAAAAACAGAACTATTTGTGTTGCCAGATGAAAGCTTGGGAACATACGGGCACAATTTTCCAATGTGAATTGTGAGGTGTCCAATATAATCTTCAAAATGAATAAATTAAAAAAAACTTTGAAAAAAACTAAATGCAACTTTTTTCACAAAAAAAAAACAAACATATAAAAAAAAAACACCTAGTACTCTTTTGATTAATGGATTTGGATCCAAGGTCAAATAAGGTAATAATTTATACATTTTTGGGAATCCTTGTGACTAGATGGCAATATGGTATACATTTCAACATGATTGTAGTAATTTAGAAGTTTGCCCCTGTGTAAGCTTAAATTGACCACAATTTTACCCACGACCTATCTTGCATTGATTAGAGGGTCCATACTCACCACCAAAGGTGTCAAAGCTGAGATGTAGTGGGACTGAACCAGTACCTGATTATGTGTGCCCCAGGTCCTTGCCCCGCTCTATCACAGAGATAGCTCAATGTTAGTACATATCTTTCTAATGAATTAAATTGCTGCTGATAACAATGGAAAGCACCCACGGTCAAGTAAAAATCCATACACATTCCTATATTTTCCTATATTTTCTGGTTATCCCTATATTTTCCCATATTCTTGTTTTTTGTTTGGCCCTATATTTAGCCCTAATTTTTTGCAAGGGTCCTTCTTCCACTTGTAGCCTGTAACTGTGTTAGCATCCAAGCTTTTGCTTCGAACTGGAAACGGAGCGAGCCACACTATGGGGGGGGGGGGTTAGGAGTAGGGTAGGAGTAGGGTAGGAGTAGGACAGATATGCTCAGATTTGGCATTGGGATTTAAACGAGTATAATGCGATGGAACTGCGATGTGCATTTACTAAGGCAGTCTCGGCCAGAGTGCCATAAAAAATCATCTCTTAAACCTTAGTTCAAAAAGATCATCTTAGTAAGATCATGACTTAAAATTAAGAAAAATTATTGACTTCAAAATCCGTCGGGGTTAGGGATTAACACCGCTGCAAATAGTGTAATTCCAAAACGGTCATTTAGATTTAAATATTTGTGACCAGGCCTAGCTTTAGTCAAATCATGTGTTGTAACCCGTTCGATATCGTAAAGGCGGCATTCCTACCAGTAAGTCATTTGAAACCGTAACTAGCCACCGGAAGTTGATGCCGTTTTTGAATTTGTGTTGTGTTAGGTTGGTTGGCATGTCTACCCCCCCTGCTTCAGTTTCAACAAAATAGTTGTCACGCATGATACTGATTACTCAGAGAGAAATAAATGTTTGTTATTATTAAAAAAAAAACAACTGAATTTATGGATTACAAATTACCAAGTATTTTCGGACAAGAATAATCAGGAATTACAAGTAGGTCATGTAGTATTGGCTATCAAGTTATCATTGACAATACTTCACCTTTTCCCTGCGGGTCCTTCGAACCGACGGTAAAAAAAAACTAAAGGGTCTAGTCTATTTTTGCGAGGTATTTGACCCGAGGAGCCCCACCTTATTAGACCGCTGCTCTAGGAAATAATGAATTAGTTATCGTGACTACAAGATTTCCTGCACAGCAGCGCCGGGGCCCTTCGCTAGACTACGTATAACGCTAGACAAGTGGAGCAGTCTGTATTGAGGGACTAGTAAAGTGTATATGACTTGGGGATCTCAGAGCGCGTTCTTACACATCTCGCTTGAGAAGAGATGCACTGTTGAGAGTACAAACCATTGTGATTTGGTGATTGCGGATGTCGTTGATCTACCTTGGGTTATTTTGTGCAGTGAAACTAATCATTTTTGCAGTAAAAGTAAAAATGGGCGTCATTTCGTATAAGGAATATTTTACATTACATATCGATTATAGGTCACATGTATTTTTATGGTCCAACTCTTTAATTTGGGCTAAATTTTACCATGCACGTGTGCAGGTTAGTGTGAAAGTTACCTGAACAGAATCAAGTTCGACTGCATATTATGTGCAGGAGTTGCAGGTGGGTAAATCGAACACTGAATGAGTTCATACTGGTATTCAAACAGTGCCGCTTCGGGGTGCTGATCGTTCTTTTTCAAGTAGTTTTGAAACATCTCTCCGTATTCTCTGCTAATTTCTTAACAAAATTTCAAAGTTCCCGGGTACCTTGATCGAGAAATCAATCTGTTAGTTAGTTCGCATAGAACTAAAGATTGAGGACGTTTAGGTACACAGAGAGAGTGGGCGGCTCTCCGTCTATTTTTGTATGACGCTCTGTTTACACTGTTTGTGTTTTGATTTTGTGAAAAATGGTTGGTATTTTACTATAAGCATACATGTTGAAAGTTCTTCACGATATAGCTGGGTGTTATGATCTTATTTGTAGTCGATCCCGGTGTCTTGTTTTAAAAAATCGACAACTTTTTCTTGAGAATGTCTTCGTTGATGGTTTGTTGTGACATGAGAAAATGGCGTATATAATCCTCCTGGTGTTACATGTATTAACACGGCTTTGTGGTTTTCACAACACAGCCAAGGTGGAACTATGCTGTGTTCATGCTGTATGAATTCTGTCGAATGTTAGTGGCAGAGATAATTTTCAGCCCATAAGGCATCATGATGGCTGTACTATGTTGTCGCACAGGGGAAACAATTCTTAAACAACGTCAAGGAAATCTGGAATGTGGCATGTGGCCCTCATTTTATACGTGTTACGTGTATTGACGTTTGGCAATTGTAATAGGCCATAGTGTTAGGGACCAATACCCCGTGCAAATTACATTTTGAAAGGATGCAAAAGAGGGATAATGCAAAAAAACAGAACCCAAAGATTTGTAACGAAGGTGTGCTCAACCCTTTTAGCACAATGGAATAGGTCCCATGTAAGTTCATCAGGAAGAAAGAAAATGTGAAGGATCAACAAACATGGAACAATTGTTTTAAATTTCGATCTCAAGTTATTAACCCCTTTTTTTCGATAACAAGACTGAGGAATGAAATCGTGATGGGATCACCCGCTTATGAAGAAAGTGTGCCTTTTGTACGTGGATTTTTGGAGCAGCAAACTTGATAGCACACAGCAAAATCTGTGATTCCCAAAGGAGAAATTAAATAAAGAAACAATGACAGTATGAGATTGAAATGTCACCACTATGTGGTTAGATGCTTTGACACACACGAATGTGACATTTTCACTGGAATCAACCAAGATATGAAACTAATGTCCAAGCTAGCCAATAGTAAGTCCTAGAAACTGTAGTAGTAACAAATTACAACATATGAATTGCGTTTAGCCGGCAATTTCAGTCAGAGAGCGTTCTTACTGATTGCCAAATTATGTTTTGGTTACGTAATGCGTTCGGCCGCCCATTCTAGACTACATCGGACTTCTACAGTAAATGGGGTCCATTTAAGGTTAGATATTTCGAACAAAGGTACACGTCGAAAATTAGTTAAGGGTACCGGGAACGCAATTTTACCCGAAATTTTGACACCCCTATTAGTAGCCAAGTGGTCGTAACGCATACGTGCTTCATACATGCGGTTGGCCATTTTGCAATGACACACCAATTTGATTTAATTTTATTTACACATTGTAACGGAATGCATTTTTCCCCACACTATCCAGATGAAAGTTCACCATTTTAGGTGGAAAAAAATCCAAAAAAACGTTAAAAATTAGCTTGGCGAGACAGATCCCCGCAAGGTATACCTACTAAATATGGTGGTAAATGCCACCCAAATATAATTTGTATTATCAACACACAACACACACAAAACATTTTTGGTATACCTACAACCAGGGCTTGAGAAAAGTGGAATTGGGAGCTCCTTCCCAGGAAAACTTGGCCACTTGAGGAAATTTACACATAGATAGTGGGAATCTGTGAGAAATGCGACATCTTCCCAGGGAAATTAGATATTTTTTCAACCCTGCCTACAACAATTTATTTGAGAAAAACACTTTGACGTCATTTCTGATTCTTGTCACATTTGCCGTTTAGTAACCAAGTTAAAACCAGGTGAGCAATTTTAAGACCCTGATTTCAGGGTCTCTTCCAGTCACTTGAGCTCAAACTGGCGATCGACAATTGAAGGCGTGAGCAATCACCTCTCTCGAAAGGTCATCACTAAACAGAAGTTAAACATCCCAGGTGAAAAAAGTTATACAATCTGCAGCTTAGTCTTTGCACGGAAGGTGCCCGAATTACACTCTCTTCGGTCTTTATCCGTCAACCGGCGCAGTTGACTGATAGTGTGTGTTTCTCGATCAAGCCCTAAATAACGTAAAGGTTATGTCGCTGTACCGTTGAGTTGTTCCGACATGCCAACTAGTACGGATTTTCCGGTATTTCGTACGGGAAAATGATGCGAAATAGGGACGTACGTTTTCCCGGTAGAAAAAATACGGAGAAAAATGTTCGCGTTTACTAAAATAAAAATTAAAATGTATAAAAAGTCTAGAAAAGAAGTAAATACAGAACACTAAAAGCTCAGGAAAGAAGGCAATCAAATCTTTTCAAAGTAAAATAAAAGAAAATAGATTTAAATATTTTCAATTAACAAGTATGTTAAAAAAGGTTTCCGACATGTTTTTCTCCGACTTCGGATGGTTCACCACACATTAATATTTGATTAACAATTTAAACTGCTGTTGTATGGCTTTAACTGTCTTTGAAGGTTTTAACAATTTAACTTAAATGGGTGCAAAGGGATAGACCTAAAAACAATGAATTGTTAAGTAGTTTGTTTGAAACTTTCCCAAAGTTTTAAAACTTAGTTTTATATTTTGTGCATTTAAAAAAAATTTCTTATGGACTTAGTTCCAACTGACAGTTCCTTAAATGGGGCTGTTGTCAGAGGGCGAAGCTCTGTCCATTTTTTGGAAAAGGCTGTATTTTAAAGAGCTCTATCTCATGATGCCGTTCATTTGTGCATAGGTAGCTTAGTTTTCAAGGTATTGAGCCTTTGAAGTTAGACTTAAAGTTTGACTTGTTCATGCCATGTGCAGATAACAATATTCCCATATGGACTGTGGTCATACTGACAGTTCTTAAAAGGGGGACTTTCAGATGACAAACTCTATCCATTTTTTTTTTTTATTTCAGGAAGAGTATTTAAAGAGCTCTTAATGATGGCAAGAGTTGTATGAGGAGGGACTCAGTAAGTTATGATCCTTTAAATTTAGACTTTTAAACTTTCATCTTTTTGATGGATATTTAAAAAAAAAGTCTCCATATGGATTAGTTTTACTGGACAGTTCCTTAAATGGGGCATGCGGACGGCGGAGCTCTGTCCATTTTTTTCTGGAAAAGCTGTTTTTAAAGAGCTCTATCTCATGGGGCAGTTCATATGTATCATCGGTAGCTTAGTGTTCAAGTTACGAGCGTAAAGTTTCTGACTTTACTTTAAACTCATGTCTCATTTTTAAAAAAAACAGTCGTTGTGGCAAATTAGCCTTTTTCACTGCCTGATATTGCTATATTCAGACTTTTAGAGAAAACTTGGGGCAAAAAAAAAAAAATTTACAATTTGCACGAAGAATGCTTTTGGGTCAAAAATACGGATTTTTGGTCTCTGGAATACTGAAAGCTGTAGCCAAAGTTGGCATGTCTGGTGTTTCCACAATAAGCAAACGCCGCCCAAATCAAAGTAAACGTGCTATGCTTTTGCCTTTTTTTTTTTTTGCCAAAACAAGCTATGACTATGTTGACCTGGTGTAAGATGCCGCGCATCACACCCCAATCCATCGAATGTGTGTCCTCAGTTTGCTCAGTAAAACCCTCAAACACACAAGGACAACAGTAAGATGCACAGACAGCATGCTTTGAGACATCATTTTACTGTTTTACTTCCATTTGCAGAGGAGCAAAGTAGCACTACTCTGAATACAAAGACTGTAATACTGGACAATATGTTATATAACAAGATTTAGACCACGGATTGAGGAGATGGATCACTCATCCTCGCATTTTCACCACCTTATGATAGCTTAATGACAATGGGCATGATTGGCAGTTGCTGTTTGGTTATGAGATGTATCATGATATACAATGACACAAACCTTCTTCCTCCTTGATTGTTATGAAATTGAGCAAGTGTAATTCGGGATTTATGTGAACATTCGAACTTAGTCACAACTAAAAGGGATTAGGTTAAGTTTCACGATATTACTATTTTGAGGCAATTACAGCATGTAAACAAACCAACTAATGAGCCATGTTGACCATATGTGTTGGGCTTTCAATACAGGTCTTCCATGGGTGACCGTAGGAACCCATGCATTCAATCCAGTAGATGCGCGTATCTAGTTTATTGTACTGCGGTCCTCGATATGCTAGCCACGCTGGCTTTACGCGATTCCATTTAGCTCAATCAAAACAATTTTAGTTCCATGGCCGAGTTACAAAGGGCGCCTCTACTCCTCTTAAAGATTTTCGGACTTTTAATCTAACCAATCAGAAAAGCCCCATTTCGTATGATCGAATGGTTTCACCGATAGAAAATGGCGGATGCTGTGAAAACCTTGATGCGGTTACACCATATTTCCCTCATAAATTGAAAGCCCTGCCCGCCTTCCAACAATTTAACCTTGTTTTCTAGTAAATTATGTCGAGGATTATGGTTGGGCGAGAAAAAAGGCACATTATAGTGGTTGTTCGCAGCAAAAACCCTTGCGCGAAAATCAATGTTTAAAAGACTTTCAAAAAATGTCTGGCTTGTTATTTTACCCTGTAAGTTTCCCTATTAAATCGAAGCCCTGCCCTCCTTCTAGCACAACCTTGTTGGCAAAAGCTTAACAGGATGCTATTTAATAACCTTGTCGGCTTGCTGTTAAATCTGTGGACAACAAGTAATTTTTCTTCCCTGTATATGGTTCGTGGACCCACAAAGACAGGATCGCCAGTTACACACATTTCCTATGCTAGGACCAATCAGAACACAAAAATAAATATTTTTATTCAATAAAAATTCAACGTGATGTTGTAAGTAAGAAGAGTATAATTTAGTATAGGAGAGGTTGGTTGCTACCTAATTGGGACTAAGAAATAACAAACATATACTTTACGTGACTGGACCAGCTCATGAGCTGGCAAACTGCCCGGAACTATTATGGGCTCAGAAAAGCTGTGCGGTGTTTTGCAAAGACAATCTTTGTTTTGATACTTAACACAATGACCAATGGATTTTTTTTGCCATGGACAGTAGTGAAAGAAGCACATAACTAAACCGCAACACAGCAAGGTAATAGCCTCATGTAATTGCACCCAATAAAAGTGTTCAATGTTATAGATTTATCATGAAATATTGAAACCTACAAACAACAAAAACTTTCGTTGAAATAGAGCTTAGTGGAACCAACCAATGTATTAGTGTTTGGTGGGTTCCTCATGTGTACCTAGCTGGTGCTGGAAATACACATTTTACAAAAAATATATTAAAAATAATCAATGCATCCTTCTCTCAAGATATTACATTCTCATGTCATTTTCAATTTTTATGATCGTGTTGGAGTCATCATAAGTTTGGTTCGACAATTTCCCACAATTTTGGGGGCCTTTATTCCCGGGCGGATCGTATGAAAACGCCATTCTTTGAATGGCTATTGCCATGTGTATATTAGCTGGATTGAAAAGGGTCATTCTCTAGTGTTAGAACGTGATCCACACTGCTTCGGAATCGGCGTTGGTTATTGCCGAGGGCATGACCAAAATACTATGAAGAACCCCTAATAATAAGCAGAACATATCTTTTTCAACCGTGATCTATGACACCTTCTGGGTATGTTGATGACATTTATGGTTTATTGTCTAAACGGGTACTGTATTACGTACATGTGAGGTTGAACACATTTGAACATGAATTAAAATATATACTAACTTAGATGAAACTTGCATTAAATTTTGGTCAGTGGTCAATTACTGTTCTTTTGTTGTTTACCTACTTCCATTTATTGATCCCATTGTAAGTCTATGGAAAATTGAGATTTTAAAATTGGGTGTTTGAGCCTGCCGAATTCGCAGCAATTTGCACTCAAATATTCAAGTCCACAAAACAACATATGAATTTTGCTGAAATTTTCAGGAGTTATTTTTTCACAAATGGAAAACTTAATCTATACTCGTGTAATATGAAGGACCAGTAAATTAATCAGGTGTGGGCGGTGGGGCTGCGTATGCTCGTTTTCGCGCCTTACGACCAAACCCACTTAGGCGTGCAGTCTAAATCCATGAAATCTCGCGCGATTTAAGACCCAGCGAATGATGTACAAACAAACACTCTCTTACACAGATCACAAAATCTGTCATGAAGTCGACATACCATGCAGTTCCTTGTGAGACTTGTGTGGGGAGTTATTGATTACTTTGTACTTCTAGTTTAGGGAGTATAGGGGACAAGTCAAAAACAATTTTCACAATCATGGGGCTTGATGCCCCTAAGTTTGCACTCATTTTGCAGAGCTCGTAAATTATGTGCTGCATTACTGTGGTTACCATCGTTTAAAGAGATTTCTGAGAAGAGTGGACAGCCGGGGCATGGAATCATGTTTTTATAAAACTGGACTGACATACTTTGCATTTGATTTTTCACACCAACTATTTTGAAATAGGCCATTGTCCATTAAAGACCCTATCAGTGATTTGAAAAATATTTGAAATTGCATGAATAGCTTCAAGTGAAGGTAAGTTCTGTAGAATTCTCATAAGTTCCTTTTTACAGCGTAGAACTTACAGAAAAGGAATAACACGGCAGTGTTCCAAAATAAGATTCTCCTCAATTCTTTTGTAGTAAGTGTCCGTTCGGACAGTAATGACACTCTCTGATTCTGTCCTTATTAGGTTTCTTCTGGTCTTATAATTTCAGGGTATTTAGGATATCCTGTACTTGTTACTACGGAAAATCTGAATTTTTGATTATTTTTTCGATTTTTCTGATTTAGCAAATCACTGATAGGTCTTTAATATAAAGACTAATTTCCACAAAACAATGTAAGCAAATTTGAGAGGTAAGCTTTATGCTCGTTAGCAAGGCAATTAATATTTTCATAATTTGTACATTTTTCTTCAGTGGATTAATTTAATGAGAGGTATTTGCCATCATGGCATCCCGTTTCTTTGCCATCTGGGGCTCTTCTTCTGAGAGCGAGTCGGAATCATCTGATGAGGAAGTCCCGTTACAATCCAAGCCCGCAGCACAACAAGATTCTTCATCAGCGAATGACGAGTGACGAGACTAAGAAGTGGTTTCTTCGTTCAGTCAAAGAGGTAAGAAACCACCTTGAAATCTAAACTTAAGCTTAGGATTAAGTCCCAGCGTATTTGGGCCCATTGCCAAAATGTGTATTTATTTTTGGAACATTTAAGAAATGTTGACACAATTTTGAGTAATGTAGGGCATGCCAACTTACCCCTTTGAATGCACTGAATGGAACAAATTGAAATCAGGTGTCAAAATGTGTTACTTCTTTATGTTTGTTGTTGCGTTTGATTTTGTTTTTGTCTAATAAATGGGACTTGCATGCTATGCAGTTTATTACATATTTGATGTTTGCATATTATCTTTTCCCATAAGTAAAATTATTAAATTACCATTGTCCGATCAGTCTATCACTAATAGCCCTTTCACATGAACACCAGATTTTGTCTCGCCTGAACTTTTGTTCGGCAGAGACTTAGTAATCACTTTTCTGTCTGTTCTGTCCTTTCTGTCCTGTCCTCTGTCTGTCTGTCTGTCTGTCCGTCTGTCTGTCTGTCTGAGCTGTCATGCTGTCTGTCTGCCTGACGTCCGTGTTCACGGGCTTGTGTACGATTTAATCTGGGTTCCGTAAGGGCTATGATATGTACTTGGGTGGAAAGAAGCGGTCCACGAGTTCTCGACCTGATTAGATTTTGGGGCGTAAAATATGCAAATTAAGTATCTAATTTGCATAATTAACGAAAATTTTCCCGCAAGTCTTGTGTACAAGTTTTTCTTGAGTTCCGTAAGGCGTATTATGATGTAACTTGGTGGATGAGAGCGGCTTGGAGAGTTCTCGACTGATTAGATTTCGGCGTATTTCGGGCCAATTAAGTATGCAAATGAGCTATTGAATATGCACAAAACAGCGTAATTGCTATAATTTTAAACGTACATCGGGATACGGAAAAGTCCTTCACTGCATGAAATCCTACTATGTCGCATTTTTTTTTGCAATTTGAACGTGTGTGATACATGCGGCGTTAGGTATGCAAATGTATCTAATGAATATGGGTAATTACTGTATCTCTGAAACCGTACATCGATGGCAAAATTCCTCGCTGCATTAAAGAATACTATGCCAGCTCTTTTGGTGATCATAATTGGTGCAAAGTGGCATTTTGGGCGTAAAATATCTAATTAATGTCTAATTTGTCTAATTTTTTTAAGAAAAAAAAGGCTTGTGTACAAGTTTTCAGGAGTTCCGTAAGGCGTATAATTGATTAACTTGGTTGTAAGGAAGCGGTGC
>JAMKCH010045735.1:0-10272 GCA_023653785.1 Ophioderma brevispina | reverse complement strand
TCATATATGTCTTGAAAAAAGGAGTTTGTAACACAGTCCTTTTGCCACTTGCGTCTAAGTATGATTTTATTATTGGTATGAAGAGTAGGACGGATGGCTGGTGAGAAACTTTTTCGCGAAGGAATGGCAACCTGGTTCGTAGTTTCTAAAGCAAACCTGGCCGGCCGCCCGATGCTGCACCATTTCAATTTGTTGGTTCTTGTTATGTAGATCCCACACTGTTGTACTTGAGTATTGTTGAGTTCCCCTACAAATCATTTTAATGACATTGGTTGACATAATTAGGCATAAGGGTCATAGCTTCCACTACTTTACTTAGCTAACTAAGTCTCACTAGCAAGATCAAGCTAAGTCTCTCTAATTAGGCTCTAATAGTTAATGTATTGTATGGGCTAAGTCCCTAGCTAGCACATGCTAATTAGCATGATTGGCATTAGCTTCCCTAATTTAATTAGCTAACTAAGTCTCCACTAGCAAGGTCCAGGCTAAGTCTCTCTAATTGGTATAGCTCATAGTTTTTGATACATTGCCTAAGGTCCCTAGCTAAAGCATACTTTCTATTGACTGCCAGAAATAAATTTAGCCAAGGACTCTTTGCTATCCTAGTAATTGAACCGAGTAATCTCACTTGATAATTAGTGTTGACCTAGAAACCATAACATGTAAGTAGGCTAATGAGGTTTTAGCGAATTAGGTGACCTCGAAACATAACATGCTAAGTATGCATTGCCAACTAATTAGGTTGACTAGAAAACATACACAGCTGTAGGCTAATTGAGATGTTGCTGTTACTTCTGACATAGAGGCATAACTTACGAATTGAGATATTGCTATCTGTGTTATGTATAATGTAAACACGAAAACCTAGATAAGGAGAAGGCCAACAGGCAAGAGGTGAATTGTGACTTGGACCACGAGAGAGAGGATGAACTGGACTTCAGTCTTTAACATGTAATAAACTAGAACACATCTATACAACAACTGGTCTCAGCCTCAGCTTCATTCTGTGTGTTGTAGTTATATAGTAACTCCAAAACCTGGAGGTAACAGTGTTCTAAATGGGGCCGGACCAAGGTTTTATAAGCTTTGCCTTAGCTCAGTTGTACATGGGTGTAGGTTCCTGCATACAGATTAAGTATCTTTGGCTTTGAGATTTAGTGCATCTCATTTGAGATATTGTTAATGTGACCCCTAAGTATGAATGTATTGCAGTTTCTGTAAACAGTTGTACCCATTTAATGGTGTGTAGTTGCGGACCTTGCATGAGTGAGTTTGAGGGCATAGCATTTTTGGATGTTGAATTTCATTGCCCAAATGTCATGCCAGGTTGTAGAATTTTATCAAGATCGGCTTGTAAACAAGAACATCAGAGTTGTCGTGGATGGGGCGATACATAACCAATCATCGGGAATAAAATGAACCTGTGATGAGATGATATTTTGGGAGGTCGTTTATGTATGCGAAGAATCAGAATGGGCCCGAGTACGGTGCCTTGTGGAACGCCTTGATCTAACTCCGCCCAATGTGAAATGATCTCATCACGACAACTATCTGTTTCCGTCAGATTTAGTAAGAAATTAGATATCCAGTGTGGGTCCTTCCTTGATACCAAGTATTTAATTGTTACAACTGGGTGATGAGGAGCACAACGAAAACCTGCGAAAATCCATGAAATCATAAATAAAGTAGAGTTATTTATCCAAGGATATAGGACAAGGTAATCGGTTTTAAAATGAGTGGTGATTCGCAGGGAATGTTTCGCATCTAAACCGTGTTACGGTCTGTCAAAATTCTGTTTTTACTAAAATGATGCATGATTTATAGTATAATATGTTCAAAGATCCTGCAAATGATAGAGTTTACAGTGGGAGACGAAAACAAAGAGGATTGAGTCGATTACAGCCATATTGAATGTGTCATTTTTATCGACCACCTTGAGTTTGCCAATAACCCAATACAAAATACTCACCACAAGACATGTAAGATGTATCAATATATACCAAATGATGAAAAAAAGACATTTTGAGTAAAGTTTGAATTTTGACATACAGCAGCTAGTTTGAATTTGAATATTGGATATATGGCCGCCGTTTTGGATTTTGGAAGTTGCCTAACCACCTCTGATTTCCAAACAATTAATTAAAAAGAAACCAAAATTGCTCAAAATCGGCATATAATGCACCTAATACTCCAAAACTCCCTTTTGTGCAGCCAATTTGAAAACAAAGACTGTCAATTGGGAAAATTTAAACAAATGGGCGCAAGCCATTGGGAATGTGCAAAACTTTCTAAATCAGCTTGAATTGCCAAATAACATAATACATTCACCACAAGAAATGCAAATTATATGTTAATATTCTACAAAATGTTGAAGAAAGATAGAAATTATATTATAGGGAAAGTTTGAAATTTTGACATACAACAGGCTAGTTGGTTTGAATATGTTTGATATATGGCAACCATTTGGGATTTTGCCTTAAACCACCTCATGATGCAAACACTTAATAAAAAGAAACCAAATTGCGCAAATCGGTCAATATATGCACCTAATGACTCCAAACTCACCTTTTGGTTGAGGCAGCCATTTTGAAAAAAAAAAAGATTTGCCCAAAAAAAAACAAACCGCCTTTTTTTTTAAAAAAAAAAAATTTAAACAAATGGCCCGCCATTTTGAATGTACATACTTTATAAATCGCGTGAATTGCCAAATCAACATTTTAAAAATTTACATATTCACCCCACAAAAATGCAAAAATTGTGTGAAATTATACCAAATGGTTGAAGAAATGACATTTTAGGGAAAAGTGTGAAATTTTGGAATACAGACAGCTATTTGGAATTTTTGCATATTTTGACATATGGGCAGCCAAATTTGAGATTTTGGAAGTTAGACTTAAAGAGACATGAGGAGATTTCCAGAAAAGAAGAGCGCCCCCAAATTTTTGTCGAAAAACCCCAGTTTAGGTTTTTTGCAGTTATTTGGAAGCGTACCAATGTATTAGGATAACACCTGAAAATGGAATATAAAGCGAATACGCCGTCATTTATGTAGGTACGATGATGATTTAGTACTTTCTGTCGTGCACGACAGCCCAAAGTCAAAGCATGGTGTTATATTGGGGATGAAGTACGATAGACAGGCCAGTTCAAAACAAGGTTGCGGTTTCTTTGTACTTGTTTGTCCTAGCTGTCGAAAACGTCTCGGTAAGTGGATACAACCGATTAGATGAAATTTGAGAGAATTCGTATCCAAAAAAATATCCTCCTGCACGCGGAAGATGCCAAAACTGTTCAAATGGGTCGATACGCACTCAAAACTCAATACTCCAAAAACGACATTTTTGGGCAGCCATTTGGAATTATGGGCACAAAGGGCAGTATTTTTGATTTTGAAAGTTATTTTAATCAATTTGTCATGGCCGAAAACCTATAGATGGACACCAAAAAACACCCAACAAGTGGGTTCAATGTTATTACAAAGTTAACTTTTTCCCACTACCCCACCCGAAGATAACCCGCGGGGACCACTTTGGGCCAACTTTTAAAAAATCTGCCGGTACCATCGTATTCAGTGGAAAAAAATCAGTCTCGGACCCACTATCAAACAGAAATGTTGAAACACCATTTCCTGTTGCGCGTGGCTGTTGGACTCGCACTATGAGGGAGGATAGTGTGGCTCAATCCATCGCCCATGTAACGCTGGTACAAGTATTTCTTAATCATTTTTCTAATGTTAACGAGGAGAGATTACAATTTGTATTCTAAATTAAAAAAGTATGAAGCTGTAGTAAAGGTGCAACGAGAGATTTCAAGGTAATCCATATTTTCTGTGAGATTTAGTGATTTCATATAGCTTAGGAGCCCAATAGATTCCTTCCCTTGTGTTTTGGCAAACATAACTTAAAAAACAAACAAAAGGTGATTTGTTATGCTTAAATTTCAATAGAAAACAGGCGAATTTCATATTTGTCACTATATGAAATTAGAAAATTTCACCAATTTTGTACAAAAGAAGAAACGTTCTCGCTAATCATTTTCACATATTATCTATCGTTGAACATTAGACAGTGTTTCTTAAAAATAAGTTAACACATTAAATTTCTGCAAGCTTATAGTTAGCATCAGCATATTTACAAATACTGGCAATGATCAATATCATTCAATATTTTTTACCTGTCAATGAGGTCAGGGCCCTTTACACATCAGTAAAACTTTCCTTTAGCAACATCTGCTTCATGATATTGATAAGGATGATATAGCTGGTCTTCACTTAGAGGGCTGCCATGATAATAATTTTGTCTTTTAAAGGGCCACTTTATTCTACACATAGGACACCGTAAGTTTTATTTTGTTTTTTCATGTTGATGTGTACATGTGTGGAACCTCGCCTGAAATGAATACACTCAAATGGTTCGTTGTGATAAATCAAAAACACATTTTTCTATATCTACTCCAGCCCTGTTTCCTCCAATGCTGGGGATGCCAACTTAGAAATACAAGAAATAACAATCATAGTTGATGTAAACATCTTGTAAAAAGGGCCAAATGGGATTTATTTTGGGGTGCAGGACTTAGAACAACTGGCCTTTTTTGGTAAAACTGCGACAAGCCCATAAAAATGGTCTTTTGTGGACTTTTTGAAAACATATCACAATTAGGGGACTTTCTTGTCAAAAATTTCAGAAGAATCGTGAACCTTTTTGCCCCTTTGATTATTTAAGGGGTGGGCGGTGATCCCAACCCCACCACCCCACTGCCGCCTGCATTCGAGCCTGTTGTAAACCTTGTAGATTGGTCCGACCACCTTATTTATTAATTGCCGAAAGGTTCTCAATTTCCTAGTGGAAGAAATTTTACTATTAAAATCCGGATCTGAAAATGACGGGAAAATTAGAGGCCAGAAATGACCACCTGATGTCAATAAAACAAGGGCCCTTCCAGATGGCTTGTCATAATATTCCTTGGTTTTATGGTTTTTTTTTTTGCAATCAATTGCAATTCCCAATTCTATCAATTGCAGATGATTGCAGGTTGCCAACCCCAGAGCGAGATTTGACTGGGAAGTAAAAAGCTGAAAAGTCATGCTAAATCAGCCCTTTTTGCCCAGTGCTCATCAGGAAATTTTTACCTCAAGCAGGAGAATCTGCCTCAAAACCACCTCCAACTGCAATCCATGCTGGAGTATGAAACCAACAAAATGGCAGTGGCGTAGCCAGGGAAGGGGATCGGGGCAGCTTTAGCCACCCCCGTAGTGCAAAATCAGGCTAATGTTGCCAAATTGCCAGTCCGCCTCCCGTCAAATTCAATACTGGCACCCCTTGAAACATCTTGGAGGGAGTACAGCTACAAAAAAGCACCTTTTTACCCCATATCCAACAGGGGGAAAGTGGGGTAAGGGGGAAATGGGGGGGGGAGGCCCAAAGTTGTGAAATTTTTTTGGGGGTTCAAACTTTGGATGATTTAGATTTGGAACTAATTTTGGCCCACAAAATTGTGATTTTTTGCAAAAAATAACATATTATATATGACATATTTTTGGCTGGGGATTTGTTTGGGAAAATACCCCAATGCCCCCCTGGTGCCACCCACGGCCGGACAGCCAAGCTGGATTGACCAAAGGAAATCTTTGTTAGCATGCCCTCTGCAAGAACTCTATTTGCTTGCAAAGGATGTTGCAGTCGCTAGGTCGTCATGACGGGGATCACTCAAGCCAACTAAATAGTGGTCAATAGTCTGTCAAATAACATCAGAAGATGTGGGGTACATGGATACTAAGTCATGAGACCCATCTTGACTGAAAAAAGGACATTGCTTATTGTGCCGTGAAATTTAAACCTACCTACAGACTTCCTTAAGGTGCAAGAGAGATTTTGAAGCACCCAAATACTGTGTCTTAATAGTCTTCATACAGATTAGTAACTCGTATTACTTATGGTATTTAGCTCAGAAATATCTGATAGAGAGAAAAAGGTGATTTTTATTGCTCAATTTCAAGTAAAACCTAGGTGAATTCGTATTTTGCTCCTATACGAAATTAGAAATTTCACAATTGTTGCCAAAGCAAACATTCTCAGATTAATCGTTCAGCGGGATATTTTTTATGGAAAGCTTTACATCAGGACAAAAATCAGTAGTTTCGATTTTTAAGGGACACCTGATAGGTGAAATCTCTCGTTGCACCTTTAATGAGACAAAGACTTTGTACAGCAAATTATGTTGTCCTCTTTCTACCTATTTCCCCCATATAATGCCCCATGCAATGGTGGCACAGGCATTGTACTTTGTGGGGCTAGAATTTTTTTTTTTTGAGGGGCATGATGGATTGTGTTGTTTGGGGTTCAGGTGCAATGCATTTAAAACACTCATCAGTTTTTACTTATTTGTCAAGCCCATTGCAATTTGAAAACCTATCATTATTATTATTTAATTTTTTTTAAAAGTCTTGAGGGTGACAAATGGGGGGGGGGATTTTTGTCCATGTTAATCTTACATGAGTCCTAAAGCCGGAGTTATACATTGACAGTATCTAAAAAAATGAATTCTGTGAATTTAGGATTTTGCATTGTTTGAACACAACTTTTACACACCTTACAAAAAGGTAAGGTAAGTACATGAAAGGTGATTATTTAATTGATTAATATTTGCTTTTACAATTTTTAGCTAGCCTGTTTAGATGATGAAGAGTTTATTTTCTTCAGATCCCATAAAAACTCCTAACTTAATTACCAATTAAAGGTCCATGGCCCGATCGCTAATAGCCTCGTCCCCAGAAGCCCCAGATGTTACCGGAAGTGGTCAACATTTTGGTATCAGAAGAAAGCTACTATTTTTCTCATTTACCCTGTGAAATCTTAGGGCCAAAAGATGTTTGATTTTGAAGTTATGAGCGAAAATATGCCCCATTTTGGTCGACCAATATTAATTTTACAAAGTACTCTATGGGGCTTAAAAAAATCATGTTTTTAGCTCTCACATGAAAACGGATGGAAATATCGGCGCGAAACTTTACAGATGGGGTTTTGGGGTGAAGGCCTATCTATCAAGATGAAAACTTCATATCCTTAAATCGGGCCATCCCCCTTTAACACAGGAGAAAAGCTGATATTCAAAATTCTTTATTTCCATAATATTTACATTTATAAAACAGCCAAAACATCATAAAATGCAACAAAGTAATAACAAAAGAGAATTATGGAGGAACGGCCAAGTAGACCAGTGGACTAATATTACAGATTATGATTGTGTGAAGATATTAATTTTACAAATTTGGGATATGTTCCTGGATTTGTATACTAATTTTCAAAATTCGTACACCTGTTTTTTTTTATTTTTATACTTTACAAGGAAATATTTATTATAATTTGATTGCTGTTCTTCACACATTTGTCAAGTATAGTCTAGTGTATGCAGTTCTTCAAACTTTTCATTTTTGGGAAAATGCACAGTGGTGTAACCAGCGGGGGGCAGGGGGAAGACACCCCCCCCCCCCCCCCCACCCAAAAGTTTTTTTTTTTTTTTTTTTTGACAACTAAAATGTGGATGGAGAAGTGAAAAATGGGACGAGAAGAATTGGATAAAAGGGGGAGAAAGAGAAAGAAAGGGGAACGAGAAGTGAAGAGAGAGAGAAGGGGAAAAGTTAAGAAGGGAATAACGTGTCTGTGCGGCTGTCCTGGCCGACGCATTATGTTGCTACCCACCCCCCCTTTTAGAATTTTGAACCTACTTGAAATAAATAAGTAGCGCTCCTCCCCGGAGGCTCGTAGGCCTGGTTATATGCCTGCTAATGCACATTTTAAAAATCTTTAATTTTGATTAAACTTTATTGTTCTGTCACACAAAAATGAAAGTATAGTAATTCTAAATGCTCATCACAATTTCCCTCTAATTGAAATTAATTCACTAGAGTATTTTACATTTCAATTATACACTTACGGATATATTGAGACCTGATTACAGAGTCCTGTATTTTATATCAGTACAGCCCTGCGTCCCCAGGTAAGCCAAGCGTATAGCATAAATGCCAAGTCTTAATAGCAGACAATAGCCTAAAGCAAGCCACTCGTAACACGATGCAGGGATGGGTTTATCGCAGTCAGTGTACATCAAGATTTTGTTACCCTATACATGCACAAACCTGACTAGGCATGTACTTCATGTCACTGTCACACAAATTGAATGCACACAGAATAGTCTGAATGCATAATCATAAAATGCAAACAACATTGCAAATACAGAAATATAACAAATACGTACAAGAATGAAACATTTGTACAGGAGTAACATAGCACATTTTATTTTTGTCCATGTGCTAGAGGATACGACCTGGTTCCTAAAAGGTAATACCTGACCTCTGCATGGTACTTAATGCACTTACATTTCTCGGGTCAGTTCTGCGATCTAATTTCTTCAGGTTGATTATATGTCTATAATCTTCAAAGAAAATAATGTCCAATATATTTGGAAGTGCAAATGAAAAGTCTTTGCAAATCTCAGTAAACCCTGGCCCTGATAAGAATAATGAATACAAATAAACCCTATTCTTTCTATTCACATGTTCTAATAAATAAAACAAGTTTTCAACAAAAGTTATTTTATCAATCTTTACTGGTAGCAAAAGTCACGAGATAAATTCCTACGACCAAAATTGAAATAAATATTCATGCTCATCCAAAATGAGTAACTCTAGCACCCTCAAATATGTTATGAGACCATGCATCCATCATAAAGGGGTAGCTGGAATTAATAATTTCTAGTAAAGATAATTACACAGGTCTAATAAACTATTTCTTCACAGGAGTGGTGCAGCATCTGTGGATGAGAATTTGTACTGATGTGTTTCAACTGTGTTAAAGGGTTACTGTGCAAGTGATTTCTTCCTTGAAAACATGCAGGTGCACAAATTATATTCATGGTTATTCAAATATTGCTTCAAAATATTTAAAAGGAGAATGATATTGATTTTGAATAGTGGCAAAATGGAACCATTCAAACTTATGTCAATTTAATTATGTTAAGCACATTATAAAGGCAAATTGCAATCAAATAAATTGATGATGCGGTTATAGTAGTGGTATATGACATGGTTCACTAATAAAACTCATGACATACAAGATTTGTACTGCTATTTATTTAATTGATCCAAAAAGACAGATAAGTGGTGGAGTCAAGACTAATGAGGATCAGGTAGTGCCTTTTAAAGGAAATATGTCAAGATTTTTGTCAAGCTCAGTTTGACTTACATTCATAAAATATATGTACATACATCACAAATTCCCGAAAAAATAATACAATTTAATGTAAAATTAACAAAATAGAGGCATTTTAATTTTTGCTTTTTTGACATACGAAGAAAACGGGCGGATTTTTCGCCACGGCTTCATTGATCAAAAGCGCCCAATTTTGCTCTCCTCGTGACGTCAAAGTGATGACCAAAACATCGTGTTGACTCGAATTGTTATTGCTGACACTGTAATATTGATGGATTAATGAAAGTAATAATAAAATTAGAAAAAAAAGTTACAGAATGACATATTTTGTTTCATTTTGTTGTGTTTAATTTTTTTTTTTTTTTTTTTTCGAATTGTTATTGCTGACACTGTAATATTGATGGATTAATGAAAGTAATAATAAAATTAGAAAAAAAAGTTACAGAATGACATATTTTGTTTCATTTTGTTGTGTTTAATTATTATTGAAGTGGCAACACTGCGATATGATGGTCACAACGACGTAAATTATGGATGGTCATCACTTTGACGTCACCATTTGCCTGCGATGTGGATCTGTCGGAATCGTTTTCGAGTAAGCTATTGGGCGGGAAATTAAAAGGGCAAAATACTCAACAAATGTGGACAATTTTCAACTTATTTCGATTTATATGTAATCTACGTTACTTAAGCTTTCCATCCTTATCAAATTTTCCAAATATTCAGAATCATGACATATTTCCTTTAAGATATGAATTGTGTCTCCACTGAGGTCTTAAAGGTGCAACGAGAGATTTTGAGGCACCCAAATATTGTGTTATAATAGTAATTTCATATAGATTAGACACTCAATAGATCTCGTACCTTATATTTGGCTACAGAAATGTCTTAAAAGAGAGAAAAAAGCGATTCTGATTTGCTTATTTTTCAATATAAAACATAGCCTGAATTTCGTATTTGCTCCTATACGAAATTCGAAATTTCACAATTTTGTGGCAAAGAAACATTTCTCAGCTTAATCCTTTCAGATGGGGATATTTTTGATGGAAAGCTTTACAATAGTGCC
>JAMKCH010045734.1:0-51398 GCA_023653785.1 Ophioderma brevispina | reverse complement strand
CTGTGGTAAAGAATATTCAAATAAAAACCGGTTATTTAATGACTCAACATTATTCTTCCAAAAGAATATTTCATCTATAACACCACTGTCTGAGGTGATCTTAAATACCTTATCCCAATGCCACTGTTTAGCAATTACACAATGAATGAACCTAGTTTTTAATTGACAAATAGGGCCAACCACTTGATACAAAGAAATAATTTTCCCCGCAAAAGAAGCCAAAGATCTTGCAGTGGCTGATGGCAAGGCTTCTAAAAGTACTTCAATAGAACTCAGGATGTTTAAAACCCTTCTTCTGATGACTGCAATAGAGCCTAGCTTCGCATCCCAAGTAATACCTAACCAATCAATGACCTGTGTTGGTTCCCAAACAGACTTGTCAATATTTGGCACCAGCCCAGCGGCTATCAGATCTTCTTTAATTTTCTCTGAAGCATACTTACACTCTTCATAGGAGCTACCTCTAATCCAACCATCATCTAGATATAAAACTATATAAAAACCTTTGCTACGCCAATGTTTAACCAAAGGGCGTAAACACTTGGTAAAAATGTAAGGTGCAGTCGATAAACCAAAAGGCAAAACTGTAAAAGAAAAATACCTTGTACATGCACCATCTGGAAACTTCCAAGCAAAACTCAAAAATTCAGAATGATCTGGGAAAATGTTAACATGATGATACCCAGATTTTAGGTCAAATGAACACATGAAATCACCTTTGTTAAACATATCAATTGCAACAGAAGAATCTTCAAAAGATATTTTATCCTTCCATTAAAACTTGTTCACATAACGTAAATCCAGAATTAATCTCATTTTACCAGAACTTTGAGTTGATACAGATAATGGATTGATTATACATGGAACACATGATTTCTCAACAATCAAATTGTTGTTTAAAAGTTCTTTAATCGCAGTTGAAACAAAAGAAACATGGTCTAAAGCTGGTCTATTGTTCTTCAAGAACACTGGTGCAGGAGTAGAAACAAATGGCAGCTTATACCCAACAGAAATGACGTTCAACACCTCTGGGTTGGTACCTATGGACAACCAAAAGTCATATGCCGTCTTCATTCTATTCTTAACTATAGGAACAGAAAAACCCTGTTCATATTCATAAAAGTTGTTAACAAAAAAATCATTGTCGTACCCGTGTACTTGGTGTCCATGCCCTGAAAAGCTCGGCCGGTCCAGTTGCTCTACCTCATCATGTCTGCCACTCACTAGTAACATCTGTGCCATACCCCTGTTACATACCGGGCCTGAATCTGTATCCATAATAATTGAATAAAACAAATTTCCGTAAATACACATGTAACATCATGCTCACTCAGCCATAAAACACTTGCCTGCACCTTATCTGTGAAAAACATTCATAACATGAACATGTTATTGGTAAACAATACATTATCTCCACCCGCAGGCGCAGGAAGACCAGTGACACTCATTCGCGATCAAAAATTAAGCCACAATCAAAGCACCCTTCCGTACCTGATAAAACATGGTAAAGCGAACACACATAATCATGCACCCCTAACAACAGCACACACGGTATAACCAGCGAAGCTTGAATGCATACACTGTGTTCGATACAATACACTCATACCGAGTACTACTCATGCACTACTACATTTGCTATACAAAGACGAATATCATGTGGGTCGCGTGGTTTGGGAACTGCAACTAGAGGCGAGACCCATGGAGTGGGGCCTGTTGCTGTTTCTATGATGTCATCGTCCTCTAATTCTTCAGTTTTGCTTCAATTTTGTCTCTTAGTTGTATATGGTGTTTTTCTGTAACGTTGTGCAACTGGTGGTACAGATTTGTCTATGTGTATCTTTCAGTTTCCCAAGAAGAAGAGAGCACAAGGACTCTTAGTAGACTGGTCCATTTCTCAAAAAAGTGCTTCCTTCAACATGACGAAGGCATTTCTGAGTAAAAGCAATTGGGTTAGTGTTTTTAGATGAAAATTGTATGCTAATTCCAAATTTTCTGGTCCCCAAGCTGAATTTTGAGAGAAAATGTGCCTATTCTATACACTTGTCAGCGCCAAAACCTATCGAGGGACCGGCGCATATGGGGTTGGGTCGACATAGTTCGTCGTCCTCCTTATCACCCGGATCTTACCCCAATAGGAACTAAAACCAAAATCCTAATCAAGCTGACGGAGGACAGTAACAGTGAATCGGAATCAGACGATGATGACCTGAATGTAAGTGAATT
The DNA here is from genome assembly GCA_023653785.1 of Ophioderma brevispina. Taxonomy (NCBI): domain Eukaryota; kingdom Metazoa; phylum Echinodermata; class Ophiuroidea; order Amphilepidida; family Ophiodermatidae; genus Ophioderma; species Ophioderma brevispina. Next base: position 49,175 of record JAMKCH010045734.1, on the reverse strand, counting down.
GGTAATAATACGAGTATACTATAGGTCTATGCATCATTGGTTTTGTTTTTCATGAAAGTTTGCCAATGTACGACGAAACATTTACTTTGTGCTCTAGGCCTAATTTTTATGGACGCGGAGTCAAATCCTTTGTGATCGCTTATCATTAATATAGATGTAAATTGATTCACCCTATTCTATACATTATTGTCGCAGGCCAAAACTATAGAGGGACGGGTATATGAGGTTGGATCGAAATCCTATTCGTTAGCGAAGTGTTACGTGTAACCCGGTCGTTATTATGCAAACTGCGATCACGTTTGAGTCCTGCACAACGATCGAAATGATCACTTCAAAAAGTCTACGGCCTGCCATATAAACATTTCCAAAAATGGGTGCTGTTCAGTAGTAAACAAGGGAGTATGGACCGCTTCGATGGCGAAGCTATTATTTTTAATGGAACTGCTTTGTTATAGTGACAATAATATGGAATTTTGAATCAGCATCCTTAAGTGAAGTAAAGTTAACTGAATTGGGACAAGGCAAGCCAAAACCAAGGGATGTCCTTATCTCTGTTTGGTTTATTGATGTAAAGTTTGTTCCAACTGTATTAAACCAAGGCTAAACCAGCAAAGAAATTACACCGCATGGGAAAGGTTGCATGACCTAAATTACCAATCCTGGTGTGATGACACCAAACGGTAGATGATTAACAAACCTGCACAGGCATGTTTCTTCTTCTTCTATCGTGTCCAAACACTGTGATGCTCAGAATATGATCCAGCCCAGAGATGGGTACACGTCTGCTGATCACTGATTCCGCCAGGTCCTTTGTTTGGCATTGTTGCAGTCCAACAGTGGGCAGAGCTAAGAATAGATGTTCTATAGTCTGTGGTGCTGGCCCAAACCGCAGCTAGTGTCACTTGATATGTTCCAGGATTAGATCGGCCATTCTGCGTTCTCAAATCGGTGAAGCCATTAGCCCATGCAGCCCATGGAGAGAGTCGTCAGCTCCAGGTTGAAGATGTTCACCAGGTTCGCTAATACCAATAGATGTTTACTGGTTGAGGCAAGTCTTTCTTTCCACAATGCTCTTATACTCCTTAGAGAAACTCCTGATTTCAAACGAGGTGGACTTTGTTAGTATAAGAAAACTCAGTCTATGCGATTGTTAAGACTTAGTGACTACGGGGGGTGGTCTATTGGTTTTGTAATTGTCTGACCTTTTTAAATGCAGCTTCCTTTTGATATACCAAAAAAATTAAAAATCGGCCAAGACGTTAATGATGTTAATTAGTGAGGGTCCCAATGGAACTCCCCCCACCGGGCACTAACGGAATAGGTCAATGAGAATATTAAAAACATTTCAAAGATACCAAAGTAATTATTTGATGTATAGTTTTCACACATACATATTAAAGATAAACACTTAATAGTAAAATGTAAAAATAAATTGTGCTGATGAAAAACAAACAATTTCAATTTGGCCGTGGCCCAACACCGATTATTGTACAAGCAGTCCATGTGAAATCGACAGTTTTTGCAACCATGCCCGTTAAACATAGAGGCATTAGCCTAAAAACTGCCATTTTTTGTTACATCTATGTAAATTGGATCTTTCTAGAGTAGATATCAACTAAAATAAGTTTTCAAAAAAGTTTGATGTAAGCGCATGGCCTTCATTTGAATTTTCCCGTCTTTTTGCCCATTTTCGTGTGTTTTGAAACACAATGTTTTGCCCCTAATTTGCCACCCAAATTACCAATTTCATTTTTAATTTTTCTTTAAATTATGAATAAAAACGCCTTCAAATGTGGTATAAATTTTGTACAAAAAATTCCCTCGGGAAAGTGGTTTCCCTTAGGGGGTCCCATGGGAACCCCCCTTGGGCATCAACGGGAGTGAAAAACCCTTGGTCACTTATTAGTGTTAAAGGCGGTTGGAGCAGGTCTCTGTCACAGACATTAGGGTGCTTCACATTATGATACTTGGCAGCTACGCCCCCGCATGCTCGCCACACCACGACAGAAGTCCGGTGGAGCAATCCCCGCCAGGATGTACAAGCCTTCCGCCGGTGTTGGACGGAGGCATTCTGTGATTAAGCCGGCAGGAGGCATTTAATGCTGAATCAAGCGTCTGGCATGGGTTGATCTTTCCGACATACAGGGCATACACGACCTAACTCTGCACATGAGTAGCACAGGGCAAGTGCCGTCGATATTAGGGTATGTGGGCGAGCACCCCTCTTGTGCCAGTGGTGTTTGTTCAATGTATTATGCGTGAAACATACTTATGTTATCTTCGGTCTTCTTGCGTATGGGTCTTTATAGTGGAGTAGAGTGCGTCCAAGGTACAACTCTAGGTAGACAGGGTTATCACAGTGTCCCAGGGGTGTCTCAGAACCAGGATACATAGCTGACGTTTGGATTCACGGTTGTGTAGATGGAAAGCACCCACACCTGTGTATTGGATGGATTTGCCACGTAGGGTGGTTTTCCTCGTCGTAAGGAGTGAGTTCATCCCAAAGCTTGGAGAGTCTCCTTCAACAACTGTGAAGTCTGCATCTTGTGCCACTAATTCCAAGATCATCAGCATAGATTGAAAACGGACAGGTTCCTGCATCCTAGGTTGGTCGTTGGTTCTATAGATGGTTAAAACAGGAGAGGAGTGCACGTACGCTTCCTTGTGGTAGACCATTCTTGAGCTTACGCCCATCGACATTCTTCGACCTAGCTGAACAAAGAACTCCTGTTTGAACGCAAATCCTTTGATTAGCTCCGTCAAGCAGGTATCCTTGGTGAGTTCCGAAGATTTATGGAGTTTTATTGCGAAGCCTTTTGATATTGTTTCCATGGTAATAAGACTTCCAGATGTTTCCGTATTGATCCACCTTCTGTTGGTGATGAATTTTGCAAATTTTAAGTGCACTTTTCAATTTATATAATTTTCTGCTCTAAATAAAAACAACACAAATGTATTATAGGAAAAGGTATTATAGAAATAAGACATTAGTGGGCGGCCCCCGGCGAGCTGAGGGAGCAAAGATCCCAAAGATTGAGAACCGGTGTACAAGTAGTAATTATAGTCCGCCGTTACTCATAGTACAACGGACTAAAGAATAGGGCATTCAATCAGTTGACTCTTCACGCAACATAGTTTCATTTTTTGATTCCATTGTCTGTCGTCTATGGAGCCGGGGACTCTGGCTTCCGGCGGACTTATAATTCACACCGGAGGAAACGGAGCCTATTCGATTAATAAAAAAAACAAACTAAAATTAGGGGTTAAAATATCTGCTTCAGGCAATTCAAAAGCGTGAAATAATAGGGGATATTCGTAGATATGAAAGTTTCATACAAGGAGTTCATTTCGGCAGGCCATCTGGGATTTTTAGTTTTAACAAAGTTGCAGTTATACTCTTAGATGCGCACGAAATTGAATCTTGACCTCAAAAACTTATATAAAGAAAATCGTCTTCATCTGCTTCTGAAAAACCGATATATGTAGCTTATTTTTGTTATGACGGGCATTGCGGCGGCCATATTGATTTGGTAGTAAATGAAAGATATTCACACACGCCAGTAAACCAACATCAAATTTAGTCCATGGACTATAATATTCGGGGTTTATAAAACGGACCCTTGAGAACTGCTTTGGGAACACCGTAAATGAGTGTTTATTCATTTCGTGATCAGCGCAGAGAAAGTGCCCGATAACGCGAGTGTAGTGAGAGGGTTGCCACGGTTGTGATAGGGCGTATTGTAAGTGAACCACGTTGCATGTGTGTAACATTTAGGATACTACACCCTTCTTTTATTTGAAAGGTGTGGTTAAACTGTCAATATTTTGTGTGAAGTCCCAAAAAGTTTGAATTAGACTCATGTAAAAGGCCTTGTGAGTTTCTTGTAAATAGACCGTTGTCAAAAACTTTAAATACCGTATCAAACAGTATTGTCGTGTGTTACTTTAGTTAGACCGTTCAATTGTTCTTGGTACACCGTATGCCATACGTCAACTTAAGTGTGTCCTAGTCATTTGAGGGAAGGGATGTGGTCTACGATGACGACTGTGGCGCTGTTGAGTGTTGAGCGAATAGACCATTAGGAATAACCACCTGTTCTAGTTCTTCGACTTCATCGAGTGTCGGAAGAATCCGCTCATCGCTCACCGTACATGCTCTACTGCCTTCAAGTTGATGTTTGGACTTTTTCAGTTGCTGAGGACCACATTTATTTCTAATCGTGGACTCAAACGCGCCAAAAATTGTTTTCACGATGCGCCTCACGTCCTCCTGAAACAAAAAACACATGTTAAAACACCATATGGGGAGCACAGGATCTTCGACGACGAGCTCATAGCGGCCAGAGAGTAAGGAAAAAAACTGATCTGCAACATTTACACACTCCTTCCGACAAACATACCATCACCCTTGTCACTGCAATATATCCCCAGGTCTACATACTTCAATTTCCCCTTCCCCAAACCAGACCAAGACGGAAACTTTGTACGTCCACCTATGAAATTCCTCTGTTTCTGTCTAGACGCTCTATCGGGACACTAATTAATGGATCAATCCGGGTCATGTGCACGTGGTTACTGTCTGCCATGGCAGGACTTTGATGACTTGCATTCTTGGTTTAGCTGAACCTTGCCGGTTGGACGCTGGCTCATCCAAAAGAAAAGTCCCTTTCATTATGTTCCACATAAAGTTTAAAGTCCAAAGCTGCTCTCCGGCAATAAAATATAGTCAAATACTTCAAACTCATGCATTAACAATGGGTTCATAACAAAGAAATCTCATCTACAAGTGTCAAAAGTACCCACCATCCAAATACTTGCCGAATAATTTAGTATGACCGCCGGCTGTGGTGCCGAAATCCGTCAGTGACTCACTCACGCCCTGCATACGCTATTCATAACTCCCGCTGACTTTTAATTTACATAACAAACGCGCCGTCCTCACGAGATCCTGCTCTCAATAAACACAATCTATTTTTCTAATTCGTGACCTCAACCGCAAAATAAAGTGTTTCCTATTGCGGACCCTCACGTATCCTCTGAAACAAAACACATGTTTAAAAACACCATATGGGGAGCACGGATATTCGACGACGAGCTCATAGCCTTCGCTATCCCTTAACTCAGACATTAAAAGCACGGGCAAAACAATTTTCCGGTTAAGTCTACTAATACATTTCTTGATAAATTATTCAACATATCACAAAGTATCTTCAAAAGCCCAAACTCTTGGACCTTCATACCACGTAAACCTTTGTCTTTTGAAAAGTTGTTGTTAGTGACCATATAAACAGCCAGGCTATAACAAAGTATTGGAATACCTCTGCAACTCCGTTGTTCTGCAACCGGCACATACTACGCAACTTTTGCAAATGTTCCTTAAATCTTATCCATATACAGTTATAACACCTAACATGACGTTTTTAGATGCATCATGGGATATACACTTAACAACATCCAAGGATAATAAGGGACTCTCTGACAAACCCAAACTATGAAGATACTTGCACATGGTTAGTAAAGCTTCTTCCTTTACACATATCTGTCTTTGGATTACGTCAGTTTGCCACCTTCCTAATGACTTCTTAAGCATAAAAGGGATCAGGGATTCCAACCGCTGCTGCTGCTGACACCCCCACAGCTCTCAAAATGTAAAGCCCAAATCTTTGGGATTCAAACCTATTTCTATTCTCAGGGCAAAATGCAGAATCTCCACGGCATCTACGGTAAGAGAGCTTACCTTTCTGCTAACATATCATGAATCGATTTTTCAGCAAACAGTTGAAAACATAATCATCTGAATTCAGATCAAGAGCTGCAGAGAGATAAATATTTCAGTTAGCAGTGCTACAGGGCATGTCACACTATTGGTTGCAACGTAATACGACCCATGCCCCTCCCTATACTGATCTGTTTTACTTTTCCTAAGAAAAAAAACTGAGCATGAGATGAAAACAGCTGAACATCACAGAGTTTTAGGTAGAAAGTCGGTCCGTAACGAAAAAACCCTTGCACATAGAAAACTAATAGAACTTAGCACACATCATAATGTTGCAACAATATTACTGCAGCCAAAACTTTCCAGCAATCTTACGAAGCATATCCCGCAGTTAATTGGTTCTTTCTTGACTACTGGTTTAGACACGTAACCTCTTCAAACCATCAAGCAGTAATTTCAAAAATTCATATCACCATGCGGTTTGCACACTTTAGCAGAACAAAATCTAAATGCCACTTGATGGCATTAGAAGGACGACGCAATAGAAGAGTTTAAGAACATTTGTCTTATAACGGTGAACAAAAGTACCTTGTGCTAAAGCCATCAATGGCATAGGGAGCGGGGACACAACCCATTGTCTCTACACCGAGTCTTCCCATTAATTTTGAAAGATCTCGTACTTAGTGGAACTTTGGTACTGTCCGCCCTCGAAGGCTTCCAAATTCTCGACCAACACGGCATTGTGTTCTGATCATGACACGAGGAAAAATATACACAAAACAATAAATCTATTAATACGCGGTTAACTAACCCTAGTCTACCAACAAATCTTCCGTGAAAATATATCAGTCTCCGTGAGCTCATAAGTGCAACACAGCAGAAGCAATAGCACTGCTACATCTCCCATAAAACTTAATCCAGTGTGTGTGTGTTTTTTTTTTTTAGAAAAACTGTCTCCAGAGAGACCACCACACCCATCTCTAGGAATTCCAGTGGAGTTAACAAGTCCAAATCATAAACATGACTATTAGCCCAATTTATGCATTAAACCTGAGCACAAATATGTGGAGTTTTCATTTTCTCCGATCCGAAAATCGATTGTGATTTCTACCTTGCACGAAGATATGTGACGGATCAGAGAACCTAATGACATGTGCCACCATCCCTGACCACCATATGCGGTTACGACTAAACAAAACATGGGCCAAAAAGTGCCATGGCCAGTCGGTATCACCAAAGTGCCTGAGCTCTATAGTACTCAACAGAGGGCTGAAATAACTTTGGGAACAAGGGATATCGGTGGAACTAGCCAATTGTTCTCGCAAGCCCAAACGGATGAAGGACATCACACATGATTGAGCCTGGGCACCAAAATTGAATTTAAATGGTGCAAGCTTGTATAAATTGTCAGCAAATCTAGCTAGAGTGTGGTGGGCCCCAAAGTTATCCATAAAGCGGACAAAATGAAAAGGAAACGCCCCAGTCATCATAATCAATGGAGTCACTGCTGAGTAAATCTGACTGTGCATTTTTCCTCTCTGGGCACCCAGCTGTACATCCAAAACTGATTTAGAATTATTCTTTTACACAGCCTGAAAATATCAAGACTAAGTTCTGAAGCTCTAAATTCATACTGCCCTTGTTCACTATTAGCTACCACACTTTTTATTATCGTGACAACCACTTGCCTGTCACTTACTAGATCGAATCTTGAGGCAGAAAGCATTCTAAGCCAGCAGAACTCTTGGAGTTCCTCCATGTGGACTGTTACCTGCTTCTGCGATATTCCCAGGCTTGGCCTAGAACCTTGTATTCACACCACAACAAAGCGCACCGCAACCAACTCCACTTGCATCTGTATGCATAACGATCTGTGGATAAGAGAATATTAAATAAGAACGTTATGAGTAAGACTCAACATTCTTCTTCCAAAAAGAAGATATGTCATCTATAACACCACTGAAGTGATCCTAAATACCTTTATCCCAATGCCACGTTTAGCAAATTACACAATGAAGGAAACCTAGTTTTTAATTGACAAATAGGGCCAGGAAACCACTGTTGATACAAAGAAATAATTTTCCCCGGCACGAAAAGAAGCCAAAGATCTTGCAGTGGCTGATGGCAAGGCTTCCAAAAGTACGTCAATAGAAAGCTGAAGGAAATTGTTTAAAACCCTCTCTTCGGATGACCTGCAATTAAGACGAGCCTAGCTTCGCATCCCAAGTAATACCTAACCATCAATGACCTGTGTTGGGATTCCCCAAACAGACTGTCAATATTTGGCACCAGCCCAGCGGCTATCAGATCTTCTTTAATTTTCTCTGAAGCATAAGTACACTCTTCATATGGAGCTACCTCTAATCCAACCATCATCTAGATATAAAACTATATAAAAACCTTTGCTACGCCAATGTTTAACCAAGGGTCTAAACCACTGTGAAAAATTAGCGCTCTTGCAGTCGATAAACCAAATGGCAAAACTGTGTAAAAGAGAAATACTTGGTACAGGCACCATCTGGAAAATTCCCAAGCAAAACTCAAAAATTCAGAGTGATCTGGCAAATGTTAACATGATGATACCCAGATTTTAGGTCAAACTGAACAAATGAAATCACCTTTGTGAAAACATATCGACAATTGCAACAGAAGAATCTTCAAAAGGATATTTTATCCTTCCTAAAAACTTGTTCACATAACGTAAATCCAGAATTAATCTCATTTTACCAGAACTTTGAGTTTGTAGCAGATTAATGGATTGATTTTACAGTGGAACACATGATTTGCAACAATAAAATGTTGTTTAAAAGTTGACTTTAATCGCAGGTGAACAAAAAGAAAACATGGTCTAGAAGCTGATCTATGTTCTTCAACACACAGAGGAAAAGTTGCACACATTAAGTAAAAAAAAAAAAAATACGATGTTGTAAACGGAATTATGAATTTTTACATAATATTAAGTATTATTTCGCCGGAAAAAAATTACCAACTGGACTTTGTAAAAATTTGGAAAATAATATCCAAAATGTAAACAGGATGGTTTACTTGGTTATGTAAACTAATATTACGGTCATTTATGTAAAAAATTCCATAGTTGCGAAGTAAATTTCCCCAGAATTGAAAAAATGGGTGCGGATCACTTGCATAGTTGACGGCGAGTAGTGTCAGTGAGATGAACTAGGAATGTGAGCGAGCCGTGTTTGCAACGGTTGGACTGGAACGAACATTTGCCCCCCGCATCCAAGGGTAAGCGAATGTCAGCTTTTTCGTTTACTCTCTACAATTACTACATAAACAATGAATTATGACGAGACACAATGATTTAGCCTAGCTTAGGGCATGTTCGTCATGATTCTTATTGTAGGTACGTATGACTGGGCTGTATGGGCACTTTGGTATCCATGTCACTGAGATTATGTTAACAGACCGAAGAGGAGATTTAGGTTAGCCTACATTGAGTTGCGATGGTACGGTCGTATGGACTGTTGACTGGCCACTGGTGTATGGACGTCCATTACACCAGTGCCACAGTCAATGGGACCATGCCATGGCGACTAGCCTCAGGGCATTATAATCTGTTCATCCCAACTTCATTTCAAGGATGACGTCATATCATGACACGTCACGACTGCATCCCTGTAGCATTTCGTCTTTATTCGCATGCGTAAATACTGCAATTCTGAGGTTGTGGCACACGTGTATACGGGCAAGGATCACGCCGCAGCTATGACGTCACCCTTCGAACTTGAGCTCCATGTTTATAGTACATGACTTGAAGTATACATGACTGCATGCATATTTTGTCCAAACCTGAAGTATGAATGCGTGCGTGTATATCAAGTACTTTCCATGCAGTGCGCTTCGCCGCTTGTGCTTTGACTAGTGTTGCATGTGCGGCAATGTACTTCGTAGTTCAGAGTTATACGAGTGTGGTTCCATATCTTCTACCTCCGTGCAGGTGATGTCATAACTTTGGCGCAGCTTTTACGCACAGTCAAGATACGCTGTCTTATTGTGCGCGTTGTTAAAAATGCCACGCCTTTAAGCCAGATCGCGTGGCTTTAATTATGGTTGCGGACCATTGAATCTCACAACTGACGGTCACTGGCACGGAGGTAGGAAATGGAGTATATACTCAGGGCTTCCAACATTAAAAAAGGGCTCTAAAATTGAAAATAGGTTACCTCGAGAGACTTTTTTTACAACTAACATATTATCGATAGTCTGGAAACCCGGGATTACGAATCCAGAGGTCGTAAATTCGCAGGGGTTGCCCAAAAAAATAGCTAGTACGCAATAAAGATGACGTCATTAAATTTTAGTGAAAAAAATTAAATTTTTACCAATTTAGTTTCTGCAATTTTAATTAGAATATTATATTCAGGCTTTATATTCAACATTATTTGAAAGCTGTATGGATATTGCATTTGTGTGGTGAGAGGACTTTTAATTGTATTTCTTTCATTGACGCATGTACAAACATAACATTCCACTGCGAATTTCTCAGAACGCAATTTCTCTGTTTTCCGGGGTCTAAAATACTGGACTGATCTTTCGCTGTAAAGCCATTTTTTTATAATTGATGTTACATTGTTTTGATTAAAAAAAAAAAAAAAAAAAAAAAAAAAAAAAACACTTTTAAATTTCAAAATATAACAGTTATGCCGCCTATTGACCACAATTTTATAACGTCATCAAAATTTGGCTCAGGTGTCAAACATATAATGGATTTTGTGTTAGGCTTAATATGATACCTTGCAACCAATATCTTTAAATTAAAGACATTTTTTAAGCTTCAATGATATTATTGCCATTGCTGAACGAAAGACTATATCAATTTAAATGGTGTCTATATAAAATGAAATTTAACATCACTTTTATCGAATATATATTTAACACCTTTGAGCTCCATGAACCTTACGTATTCTTAATGAATGTGTGACTATAAAAGTTATTGACAGTGCGTTTAAAGGGTTTAGATTACTTTTAGGGAAACATAAATGTGACCTATCAAGTCAAATGTTTATACTAGGGACGGCACTCCTATGTTGTTTTACACATAGGCAAAGAACTACGATTGTGTGCCTGAAGACCACTATTGCAATACTTTTAATTTCAAATTTCAGATTTACAAATCATTGAAACAGTGTCTAAGACAGTTGTTAACAATGTTTGTAAGTCTGAAATTACTGAATTATGCTATTTTGTATTTCTCTTACCTGCATTTACCCCTCATATTCCATAGAGGGTGGGGGCCCCTGGGTCACAGTGACGTTGCACCGGTGCGCTAAAAATGCCAAAAGCTTCGGTTAATCCTTTTCTCATCCTTTCCGGTTAATTTTAGAGCTATAAGTGAACCTCACCGGGGTAGGGCATGACCGTCAAAGTCGAAGGTTAGGAGCGCCGTGGTTGCCACCCTAGAATATTATATGGTACATTAAGTTTATTTAAAGTAGTAATTGTTGTAATTTGGAGCTGAAAAACCGCATGAAACCGGATATTTGTAGCACTAAACTGGATTGTCGCTTTTCTTATGACCTTTATGACGTCATTATGACGAATCTAGATTATGTGTATCTTTGTGTTGACACCCCCACCCCCTCCCATCCCCCCCCCCCCCCACCCCAGTGAACTTCCCCGCTCCGGTGCGCTTAAAATGCCAAAACCTTCAGAGCTTTCTAGCGTAATCGTTCTCTCATTCATTTCCGGTCATGTTAGCGAAAAAAAAATGTGAAAGTAGCACCTTTCACGGGGTTAGGGTATATGCCGTCAAGTCGAGGGAGGGGGGGGTTGGGTCAACAAGGATTAATTTTATGTGATTTTTTTTGAAAATTATTATGAACAGTATGGCTATAAAACTCGATGTTTATTTAAAACTAGCCAAATGCCATCATTTAGAGCTGAAAACGCATGAAAATCCATATTCCTACTTTTTTTAGCGCAAATCGGATTTTCGCCTATTTTCTGTGGAAAATGCCACTTTTTGCCGACTTGGGGACTTGCTGCGTCATTTGTGACGCCATACTAAGTATGTTGGTATTATTTTGGTATCAATGGAAAGAAGAGAAACATAGCTATCCACTGGTATCAAAATCATAATACCATCGGAATGCTTTATATAATTCTCTAGTGATGCCCCCCTTGGTAAACCGTGTTACAAAAAAAGGCTTTGTAGACGAGGTTAATACACCATTTGCGGCACTTGGGAATCACTTTCCTTCTCAGGCTGTCTACCATTGTTATCACTCAGCCTTTCGTACTCAGAGATGTGTTCAATGTGTTCATCTCCCGCCTGATATTAATTCCAATTTTAGATAACGACAAGTTTGAAAACTGTTAAAGGGACGTGGAGATTTTGTTCGAGGGTACTCATTTTCTCATTTGACTGATCGGTAAGTAACAAGAAATCCAAAACTATGTTTTGAAACTTTCCATGCTATCGGTAACGTCTCCATAGAAGAGCATGCTTGTTTTGTTTTTTGTTTTTTGTTTGTCGTGCACAGAAAATTCTAAATCATCATCTGAATGATCTATTACATAACGACGGCGTATTCAGCCTTTTTCACTCAGGTGGTGATTCTAATACCGTTAAGCATTCCCATATGTAAAAAACAGACGGGTTTGAAAAAAAATGGGGGCAACTTTAATTCGGTAAATGTCCCCGTATCCTCGTTGGTACATAGGTCTTCTGCACTCCCGTTTGGTGCATAAAACAACTTTGCCGTTGGATTTTCTTACCACAACTCTGGTCATCGACGGAGGATATCAACACAACACATACAGAAAGCAATGAAAATCGTTCACACAGCTTCAAAGTAAGCGGTCCCAAATTCTGATATTTAGACCGCAGCCAAAAAATGAGAATCACTTTCCCATGGCTTTTTTCTATACCAATTGACTCATAATAGCAGGACATAAATACACTACATTGATGAAAAATAAAAATCAAAAAATCCCATTGAAATTTTGAATATGGCCACGAATGCGTATTAATGCGAATGATTATAAAACGCCCTGGCCGATTGTGGAATCTTTCCACCAAATATTCGCAGCAATATTTTAAGGCATTACATTAAGCGAAAAACGAAATCCTTGTTCCACATTGGCCCCACCCATTGCATGCTAGCAACAGTAGAGTGGTTAATGAATTCAATAGTAGATGTCTGTTGTGTCGAACCCTTCCAGTTGTCCGCGGTTTTTCAATGCAATGTTCCGCAATATTAGGCGAAATGTCAATTAGGAAATTCATATGTTCAATATGCCAACCTTATCTCCACACAATAGGACATAAAACCGAACAAATTTAACCTCTGGGCCATAACCGATTTCATAATAGGTATTCAAATGTCAAAAGGGAAACAAAAGCCACATAAAGAAATTGTTATCTAAGTGACCCTAATTAAATTTAAATTTTACACCAATTACTGCCCGTTCAGAATATTTCAGATGCTGATAGCAGTGGAGTATATGATGTCTATTTAATACCTGAACCACCACCCGCTTTTAGGCCTATGTTAATTTGCAATTAGGCTCTTGACTATCAGAAGACATTGCCTATAACCACTAATCCGTAGAATTTATGGTCAGCGATGGTATCATTTTGTGACCTGGCGATATAGAGCATGTCAGTGTAGATTGTTGAAGAACATCTGAGTTCACGGCTCTTCGGCAAATCAATTAAGCTGAACTCGATACGTTGGCATTCCTGAAACTCTCCAACACATTGGCCAATGGTGTGAATGGACAACTGATCGTGAAGAAGTTTGGGGAGATAATCATAACATAATAATGATATTTATAGAGTGCCTTTTACACAATGTAGGCAAAGCGATGATATATAAGAAAAAGAAAGAAAAAAATATAAATTAGGGAAGAGGTGGGATTTCATTGCCGGTCTGAAAGTGGTTTATGTTTGTCTTGTTGTTTACTGGACCACTCAAAGGCTCAGGTATTCCAAAGGCGGGGACAACGATGGAAAATGCCGAGTCGTCTGCCATCTTCCTGGAACGAGGAACATCAAAACTGACAGCCATTGCTGGAGCGAAGGGAATACGAGTCTGGCGAACATGAAAACAAGATATATATAATGGCCGGATTGAATGAAAAACTTTATGGGTTAAAGACAGCTTTTAAATGTGGATCCTTTGTGGCAATGGGCAACCAATATGAAAAGAACTGTAGGCATGGTAGGATAGGTGAGGCAATCGTGCGCTGGGCTTCTAAATATAAGCCGAGCATATTTGCAGTCAGAGCGAAATAGTCCACGTACGAAAGCACTTCGACTCCAGTATGCAACCTGGTTGATGAAGGACGAAGTAAATATTAACTCATCTACGTAGATGCCCAGGAATAAATTTGCAGTAGCAAAGTTTCATCGTGATCCACTTCTTCCCTAAATGAGTCATCACTTCTTCGGAAGGATCTCGCAACATATGTTTGTCCATAAACTGATAAAAAAGACTTTGAACACAATGGTCAATGTAACATTTTTTTTTAAAAGTTTAATAATTGTGGATAAAATGGTCCATTATAATGACTTTAATTTAGTACATCATATTACATCATTTTGAGGGAGAATTGGCTTTGGCGGTATTAAATCCCAACCTTCGAAAATGCTGATGACACTACGCTGGTGTATGCAAGCAAGGAGGAGCTGATGGATCTACTGCAGCGTGTCAAAACATGCAGTGAAAAGACTGGCCTGCTGTTGACACAAAGAAGACAAAATAATGGTTCTGGATTCATCACGAACTAACGATGCATTTGCCTTAGATGGTCGCTGATTGAAGAGTGGCAAGAATTTTGAGTACCTTGGTTCGCCCAGTTAACAAACGGCGACAGTACCGCGAAATCAGATAATATTAGTCTATTGCAACGGAACTTCACTCAAAACTGATAAACATTGGAAGATTAGAGGATTTTCAACGCGGAGCTAAAACTGCGGCTGCTAAGGGCAACTGTTTTCAGTGTTGCCACCTATGGATGGGAATCTTGGGCCACCAACTTAAAGTGCTAACAAACGCATTGATCGTGATTGTGTGGCGTCCGAGATATCCGGCAGGACAAAAGAACAATGAATCGGTGTTGAGAAGATGGTTTCAACCTGATATGTTAAGACAACCTTATAAAAGAAGTATACGCGGAAATATTTTGGTCACATTATGATAAGAGAGCACATCATTGAGAAGCAAATCATTCCAATGTGTCGTGAAAGGAAAGGAGAGTTTCATGCCGGCACAGCTTTGACAGATGGAATAAAGGAGTGGACTGAAGAGTATGACAAAATCTACAAATTTTGGCTAGGGACTGAGAAAAACGGCGTAGCTCTTGTGAAGGCCACATCGGCTTGTTGGTCACCATCTGACATGAGAGAGATATTACATCATTACATCTAAAGATTTGAATATACTAAAAATGGGCGCTTCCTTGGTTAACATTGATTTAAAATATGATTGACACGTATATTTTGTCATTTATGGTGGATGTCCTCCGTATCCCTCAGACGTGGCCATTTTGAACATCCACGCATTTGAAATCACTATGTTACCATTTGATTTCACTGTGGGCGTTTGTTTTCCTATGTGGATATTGACTTAGCCAGTGGCATTTGATTTCCATATTTGGATATTGTAATACCTAGTGGATATTTCGACATTAAATCTCTATTTAGTGTCCTATTTTCTTGACATTTTGGATTCTCTTTTTTGATTATTGTTGTACAGTGGGCATTTGTCCTAAAAAATACTAGTAGTAATTATCTTTAGATAGTAAGTGTCATCAAAGTGTTAATTATTTGATAAAAACCTCCAATCAATCCAAAATTTCAAATTCGTTATGAGATTTCATCGAAACCCTCTACAGACCCTGTTGTGTGCTCATCGTGTCAATATTGCACGAATTTAAGGGGAGAGTAGAATGGGCGTTCTATAGAAAATATTCCCATTCCATCCGCGGTGCCAGACAAGGGCAACATCTTGTACTTGATTGAATGTGTCACTATTAATTTTTTGATATTAATCACAATCCCAAATATGACAAATGCCGTGAATCAATGGGGTATATCCGAAAAAAAAAAGCAGGCAGAAAACAATTCTTCTTGTACCTCTGTATGGCTATAGTTTTTCTTTTGGCATCTTAAATATTTTGAGAGCTCAAATGTGCACCTGAACAGCGGAATGCATTCATCCAGCCTTGTCTTTCGGTAGTGCCACCTACTGCCATTTTTAATAAGCAACCCACGGTCTGAACGGTGAATGGACGGAGATTTGTTATTGAAACCCTTATTCATATATGATGCTTAATGAGACCCAAATTGCATTGACAAGAAACAGAAGTCGTTTGTGTGAAAGGAAATGTTTATGCCTGAAAAACTTTGCAAATGTGCAAAGAACGTGTCAAGGGTAACCACTGTTCACGCTTTTGCACAGGTTAACCGTGATACATGTGGACTTTCGCAGCAAGACACAATGACGATGAAGATAGTAGTGTAACACAAGTCAGGTATATCCCCCTACATTAGTCCGCAACCAGAGAAGGGAAGGCACAAGAAGTCCATTATAGCTACCTTTCCTCGCATTTTCGACAGTGTGAACACGTACACACACTGTGGCTAGTTTATAATCAAAACAGCAGCAGGTCTGAAGACCTGGATTGCTTGTTCGTCTTTTCCATAACATTGTGGGTTCAAATTATTACCAACACCTTAAGGAAACATTCTTAAATTGGCGTAGTCATATCACAAAATAGAAGAAGAAAAAATTATTTATACAGAAACAAAATGAGACATACTATAACCGCAGTATTTAGAGTAATGTTTACCTTAATAATTTTGCCTGTAACAAAACGACAAGGGCGCCTAATGTGAAATTTTGTGCATAGACTTTACACTTTTACCTTGCAGTATACATCAAGGTTTCAAATGTATGTACCAACTAATTTTTTCCAAGCATTCCAGAATTTAGTGGAAATTTTCACGTCTGAAGGAGCTCTAAGTGTTAAAAAGTACAATTCGAGAAAACTGATTTAAAGTTTATTTTTTATACAGACATCAATGCAAATTTTATTTTATCGTATCATCAATGTACCAAATTCACTGCAAGGCTTCTAGAGTGCCTTGTACTTAAATATATTGATGACAGATATCCTCTTTAAGCAATAAAAGAAAATTCTGTATTTTTTGCATATGGAGGCAATTTTTGATGACGTCATCAACTTTTGGCCAATAGATGACATAGATGAATATATTTTGAAATCAACCTAAATTTTCTTTCTTAAAACAGATCCACCCGTATATGAAACAGTTAAAAAGTGCCATAAAATAAAATATTGTGCCTACCACAGAAAATAGACACACTTTTAAACCCAATAACAGAGAAATGCGTTCGGAAAATCGCAATTAACAATTCTGATTTGTACATACGTCCAATGAAGGAATGTAATTAAAGTTCTCTAAATTAAGTTTTGAACATGATTAGCTTTCAAAATTAAGTGAAATGAAAAGCTTTAATTTCCATTTTATTCAAATATGCCGAAAACGAAATTCAAAATTTTTAGATTTTTTCACCAAAATTTGATGACGTCCTCTTTATTACTTAATATCTATTTTTTTTGCAATCCCCGGGCGCACGGCAAATTTTACGACCTCTAGATTCGTATTCCCGAGGTTTTTAAAAATATCAGTTAATGTTACTCAACAAAAATTCTTTCGAGGTAACCTCCTCGTCTTTCTGTGGTGTCTGGACCCTGACTAGTAGTATCATAATCTACTTTTTAACAATGGTCTCAGAATTATTATGCTATATCAATTGTGTAAATCTATAATTTTAACACATACTATTGGGTACAGTATTAACTTTTCCTGACAGCTTTGTATTGAAGTTTTAATATTTACTATTATACGGGTACACAACTGAATATAGTACTTTGACAGACTTGCTGTGTTGAAACCTGTTAACTATATTACACTTTGTATGTATGATTTCTATTGATTATTCTGTTGCACTAACAGCAATAAAATACAGCACATTATAAAAAAAAAAAAAATAAATATACTTCCTAGTAAGACTCACTATTTAAAAGTAATATTACTACTCTGACATATGGATATATATAACTTCAAAGTATAAGTTTTATTACTTTTGCCAATGTTTTAAAATTGAGGTAAATTATACTATGCTACAATGCACACATTGAGTAGCATTCTTACTGATAGGCCATTGTTAGTCAAAAAGTAGTAACATTCTACAAATTTACTATATGGGCATATATTATTGAAGTGTATATATCCTAAGTGACAGTCTCCTGGTCTTAAAGTACTAGGTTTGTCTCGTTTTAAAATTGAGAATGATGCGGTACAGACTTATATACTTCGTGGTATGTCTCATACATGTATTTCTCCAGAATGGTTTATTGTTTACACATTCTATAGGCTTACTTGCCAGTTACAGTGCAAAGTTCTATACTCAGGGCCTTTTAAAGGGTGTGGTATGTTTTTACTTCATTTCTAAGTGAAGGAAAAATTGATGTGAACGCCGCGATCTCGGGAAGACAATGAGCAAAAATACAGAATTTCATCTGACGTAAAAATACTTACTAGTCCAGCAGCGGAGGAGGAGTTAGATGAATCCTGATAAAGTTTTTCTCAGCTGATTCTATCTCTTTGAAAGGTATATAATGGAATTTTTTTTTTCAGGTGGTGTAAAATTGCCACCGTGGGCAATTTGAGACAATCAAGATGGCCGCCATTCACTGTAAAAAACCCCACAATGGCAGTTTCCATGGACAAGGACACCCCAAATGATTGGCAATTGTTTTTTTTAAAATAATCATTCATGTTTGAGGTAGGAAATGTAAATTAGTAATGTATCTTGGAAGGCACGCTTGATTAATTTGAGAAATCCAAGATGGCGCCATTAAAGCAGCAAAAAACCCGAAAATGCACTTTTTCCACCGAAGAGATCACCACAAAATACACGTTTTATTCATTTTCTTCATCTGATATATATCCTAAGTTAGGCGATACTATATAAATTAAGATGGAGTTAAAATTGTCCCACCCTTAGGCAATTAGAAATCCAAGATGGCTGCCGTGAGCCATAAAAACACTAAAATATTGCAGTTTGTACAGGACGGGGCAACTCAAAAGCATTTTTGAGCTGTTACATAACCCGAGGGGCGACCCAACTGATGTGATGTTTTTCGGTGTGCGCTACGGATTGTTGAGGCAACCCAGCGGTTGTGTCCTTCGCTACTAGACCATATGGGTTGGGGGCGTTTAGATGAAAAGTGTTATGTCTTCTGAGCCCGTCAGATGCTTGAGGTACATTTTAGTGGCTGACCGGGCACCAGGCGTCTTCGACGTCCCGCAGCCACGGCCAGGTCCGGGAGATATGGTGTGAAAGACAGAGTCTGATTCTTAGAGTGGGGGGGAAGGGGATGGACCGGCGTCATTCGACCATGCAAGTGAGCGCGTCACTGGACAAGGTATGTATTCCGGAACCCCATCGCCCGGAAAAGCGATTGCCCACCAGAAAGGCCGTCTTCCTAGGCCAGGAGAATGCCCTCTCCAGTGGTTCGAATCCTCTAAGAACGGGAGCACTAGTGGCAGATCCACTCCGGAACGAGTGAACAAAACCGGGGGACGAAACGAAAACACGCCCTTCTGCAGATTCATTGAGGATTGGGCTATTAGAGACTACTGTACTGTCTCTGAAGCCCCGATGGGAGCGACCCAATCGCGGTACGGTACACTTGACTGTTTGGACGCCCAAACCCCAGGAAAAATTTCCGTAGAAATCCCCGATTCTGCCCTTACAGACGCAGGCAGCAGATCAATCTCTCGACTGGCGCACCATCTATAGACCTGGCAGAGTCGAGAATCATAAGATTCTTAGTTGACTTCCGCCTTGTCTGAGCAGCGAGCGCGGCAGAATGTTCAGAAAGTCCCGCCTGAGTGTATTGTTGGGGAAAGCGACCAGACAGTGAAGTTGAGAGCGGGGATGGTACGCTCCGGGACGGACGGTCGGCAGGAGGATCGCTAATAGCAGCCACTGTCCCCCTAGCAGTTCTAGAAGCCGTGGGAAACACAGTGAGCCGGGCCACATGGGCCATCAACAGAACAGGCAATTGTCGGACCGAGATACCTTCTCGAGGGACTCTCGGTATCTTCGCAATGGGAGGGGGAGGGGGATACAAGGCCTGATCCACCATCGATCCTGACCACGGCTGTGGGATCTTGACTCCATGAGTCGTACGCCGGAAGATGGTGTTCCGAAACAAAAAAAAAAAAAAAAAACTGGAGGCGAATGGTCCACCGTGGGGACGCTGGAGCCTCTGACAAAATTAACGGCAGGAGGAGCCATTCCACTGACGCCCCTTCACTGATGGCACCTGGCTTTGCGTGCCCTTCCGGGCGAGGACGTCTGCTAGGACGTTCTCCACCAATGGACATGTGATGCTATTATTAAGGCAGGTTTCCCGTGCTGCACCAATCTAGGAAGCCTGACCTTACCTCCTTGCAGAGACTTAGGTTCCTTGCTCCCCCCTCCTGTTGAGGTAGGCCACTACCGTCATGTTGTCGGCATCGGAAACAGGATTCACCTTTCCCTGGAGGGCGATCCAGTGCTTCAGTGCCAGGAAGATTGCCCACAACTCGAGCACATTGATATGAAAGCGACTTGCAGGGGCGACACCGGCCCGAACTTTGTGGGACCCTAAGGGGGCCTTCACACCGACGCATCTGTTGTCAGCATCACGGAGGAGTGCTAGGTTCCTGAAAGAGGCTCCCACCTCCAACTTGCGGGGATGTGTCCACCAACTGACGTCGGGAACCAGCTTCAGGGCACTGGAATCCGGAGGGACATTGGGTGTCACCAGGGTCGAAAGTACCTGAGCATGTGGATGGATACTCCTCATGCGTAATCTGCGTTAGGGAACCATCCCAATGAGGCTGGCCAGAAGTCCGAGAAGCCGAAGCCATAGCTTGGCTGGGACTGACTGACTCTCCAAGATGGCTCGGCCACACCTCCACGACCGAGGGACTCATTCTGCAGAAGGGCCTCACCTTTGCCAACGAAAATCCAGTCTCGATCCCAGCAACTGGGGGGCTCTGGGAGAGTGAGGATTGACATTGCGAGGTTGATGAAACCGAGGAACTTTATCAGGTCTAGGACCTACTCTATAAAGGCCTGGATCCTCTGCGCGGAGGGTGCCACAGTAGCCAGTAGTCTAAGTAGACTAAGATGAACTCCCGCTACCACCTTCACGAACCTTGTGAAGGTCCGTGGAGCGGTCGACAGGCGGAGGGCAGGACCCGGAAATGATAAGCCACTCACATCGGCCGTTGTGTTGCTACACTTTTCTTATCAAGGCGATATTTCAGGGCAGTCATGATGACAACACCTGTGCAGGGGCACTTCTTGACGCATAACCCCAGCAGCCGCGCGCAAGTGGCTGTAAGCTGCTAAGACTAACAGGGATTCCGTCTGGCTCAGTTCGTCCACGGGAAGGGGTATTTAGCTGGCCTTGACAGTTTTCAGTTTGTAGACTTATGGACCAATCTTTTCACATTCATGCGGGGCACATTGAATATTAATTAATTAAAGAACAATAACAGATGTTGAATCTTAAAAAGGATTTTATTATGGGACAAACAGCCAATTTTGAAAAATAAAGATTTGATGACGTCACGGCATTGATTGGCTTATTATTTTGGTTCGGGGGAACCATTCAGGTAAAAATGACGTACGTATCCCTAATTGGAAAGAAACAACCGATTATCGTCATCGTACGTCGGTTTTTGAATCAGTAGGGAAAAGGTCAAGTTTGTACGTTAGAAATAACAAACGGTGTCTGTGGGGGAAAAAAAAAATAATAGCACTTTGGGCAGAAGGTAATGTACAGACCTTGATTTAACATAAGTCGGATTTATATATATCGGTTCGCCCCCGAAGAGCAAATGATATCTGCTACCTGACACGTGACCTGGTAACTTACACGTGACCAACACCAAACTATTCATCTCGTTTCCGTTTATAACTACAATTACGCAAAGCAGCAAGCATCTGTATCTCTGTGTCACAGCGTAACGATCAGATGTAAGACTATACATGTGGTTCGACAGGGGGGTAGGACACGATCTGCTCGATTTGGGCATGGGGGATGGTAATTTGTGATACTGCTACATGCATTTACTATGGCAGTCTCGGTCCAGTGACATTAAAAATCATCTCTTAAACCTTTGTTCAACAGATCTTAGTAATATCATGATAAATTAAGAAAAAAAAAGAAGTTCACCTCAATCATGCTTCGTTTAAATTAACTGTGCATACTCAAAACTCAGAACCTTCCCCTGCAAAAAGTAATTCTATAAAACATAATACCCTTGAACATACGAGCCATGGCTACAGAGCTATGCGCTCTGCAGCCAGGCGCACCTATACACTCTAATATAAAACAGCCCTATTATAAATTATTATACACCCCAAAACCATTGCACTCCTGGATTGATATCACTGCAACCCGTTACAAAAGCACCTTGATATCATGCAAGACTATGGTGGCCACGGTCTGAGGGTGAGCACAGTAGCACCATTATACGGCATGGCAAAGCTGGAGGCTTGAAAGTATTACGAGGTATACAGTGTTCATTAACAGCCTGGTGTTATTCGATAGTCTCAAGGTGATGTCCTTAGGCAGTCAACATCCATCATATCGGCATGCTATGGGCAATCAGCATATCAGTCCGTGTCGGAGGCAAGACAGACGGTAAGGAATTAAGTAGCTCGAAGTGGGCTTCTGACACTAAAAACTATGTTCTCTGCCACCAACTAATGAAGCCTTAAGGAAAATTAGCCCGTGCCATCTTCAGGTAGCTATCTGGAGGGATGCTATGAAATCTGATTACATCTGAATGCCTACAAACTCAAGCTGGCTGGAAACGAGAAGGCCAGTCTCTGTTGCCAGTCGCAGTGCCCAATGATGTGCCCTTAGCTCCTAATGAATATGAAGTTGATGAAGTGCTAATGTGAGGTAAGTGCTCATGTGGAGTTGAGGCACCATGTGAATCAAAGGTGTGGATGTGTCGCTGCAAATATGATTGTTCCCTATTCTGTTCATGCCATGGTGAAGCGGAATGTTCGAAAGAGAAAACAAAACAAGTAAACCAATTGGAATAAGAAAACGGACAAGATGAGAAACTATTAATGGACCACAATGTCAAGTATAGGTGGGCCATTGATCTTCTTGTTTTTTTTCTTTTAGTTGGCATATTCAATTTGAAAAAACTAGTAGTACCGGTATTAGAAGTACCATTGTCCGGCGTACTCATAGCCGGGGAACAATGGTGACAATAAGAGCAATCGATTCAGTTGACTCTTACACAACTTAGTTTCACGCTTTATTCCGTTATCGTCTATGGAGCCCAGGATATGGCTCCCACCCCGGACGATGGCTCCCACCGGACTGTATCTGCTTTAACACCGGTACTAACTCTACAATAATGGTATTACTAGGGCTATAGTGTCCGAGTGCTTAAAATACACCCCCTACGTGTAATGTGAAGAAATGCTCTTGCTTTCATTTATCATTGATTGGAGGTAAATTATTTTACGAAAATCCAAGCGCCTTAAAAACATTCAGCGGCGGCCATCTGGAAATATATTTTAGTAGCCAATGTGAAATGAAAATTTTAGTATTTTATATTTCATACCATATTATGGGCAAGGCAAATAACAGTAAACTTACAATGTGGACTTGTATCTTTGGTTGCACTCTCAATGAAATGTGCATTTTGTGATTTCTACTTCAAATGGAGGGCCATCTGGATTTCACTAATTATCAAGCTTGACTCTAAATATACATTTGCATTTAAGTTTCCTACCCCAAAAACATCCACAATTAGCACAAAAAAACTAATTACTTGCATTTTGGGGTTGGCCTGTCTGTGCTAAAATGCAATTTTAGAGTTTTTAACAGCCAATGGCGGCCATCGTGGATTGCTCAATTGCCCAAGGGTTGCAATTGTACACCCCCCTTGGTTCCATTGTTTCAGAAGATATAATCAGCTGAAAAAAAATTACTTTATCAGAGATTTTGATCCCATGCCAAAATCAGGCTTACCGCTGCCGGACTATAATAAACAAATTAATGGTTATTATCGGGCCTGGCTCAAAGACGATCGGAACATGCACCTTTAATAAAAGGAAATATCTTACCAGCCTCATTTCGAATTTGTGAAAAAGGTAAAATGAATCTAAACAGCTTTTGAATCTAAAAACTACAATTGCATTTGCAACCAGTTTCACTAAATTAGCACGGTGTAGCTCATAAAGAAGATAGCAGTTGTTATGAAAAAATGAATAATCCATAAAAACTATTTGCAATATCTTTAAAAAACAAGGTATTTCCATGAAAAATAATACCTTTTTTTAAAAAATGTATTTTTTTTTGTTAAGGGCGACTAAAAAGTAGACTTTTCAAAGTCTAACGATTGAAACAAAATCATGTTCACACCGTTATGAACAACACAATGGTGTTTGATAAGGTTGGATGAGCCTGTTAGACGCGACCTAGCGGCTTGCCTTAGGCTCGCCGCTAGGGTCGGAGTCTAACAGGGCAAGCGGTGTTGTTTTGAATTCTTATCTTACATATACGTCGTGACAAGAACGAATCGATTTTATATAATTATTCAGTTAAAAATATTTTGACGCAGCGTTACGTTTTTTCTGAATTAAAAAACACAATTGAGCTGTTATGTTCACTTGTGCAGGAGTCGAACAGCAAGGTCTAGTCGATAATTGGTTAGCTCCTTGAGGGGAAAATCTTATGTCGAGGAAAGCCAGATAGGGATTTAGAAATGGTCCCATCTGTTGAGAAGATTATTACTATTGAATTGACTGTTTAGTGTGTATAATGATATTTAGTAGGCAGGTTGGGATATTTAAGTAGTTTCAGTTCAAATAACCCTTTAACACGTGATCTGTCCCCGGATTCTGACACCAGGAATTAAAGATCTTGATACAGGGGTAATCCGCTGTGCACTACCGAATGTTTGTTACGCAGGTTAGTGCTTGAGAAGTTTTAGCTAAGAAGCTATCCTATCTTAGGCAATTCTTAAAAGGCTGGCTTACGGCTATCCTCGCACTCGATGCGCATAAGAAAACAAAGACAGAAATTCCCTGCTCTTTTTATACGTTTCTCACTCCAATTTTATTTTTTAGACCCGTATTCAGTGATCTGGGGTTGGGTAGACAAGTATTCATTGTACATTTTAAAGTAAAAAGAACCGTGTTTAAATTGTCTTTTGGAAGATTTCCATGACTTGATCACAAGCTCGGCTGATTCGTTGTCGATAGACATGTATTATCTAAACGCTGATGGTAATCCGAACAATCCATAAGATTTTGATTGAATTACCTGGAAGAATTTCTAGGATTTAGAATCATATCTTGGCTGATTCGTTGTTGATATATCCAGTTCAAAAGGAAATAAGTCCCCCTGACAAAGGTACACTTTATGGAAAAGTTAGGCTCCCTTACCTGTTACAAAATGTGAAATATTCACTGCAATGTTACACAGTATAGTCTAGGAAATTTTGGAAGGTGCATTTTTTTTTTGCTATATTGATAAAACTTTAATATGTTGTAGGACGAACTAGGAAGTGTAAAACGTATTAGCTACCTTTTTTTTTTGATGTGCAAGGGGGGGGAGGTAGCCAGCAATTTCAAATGGCTGCATTTTTTCATATTTTAGCTTATTTTGGTCTAATATTCAAGTTTGTTATGAAGTTAAAGATTTTATTTCATGTGTGATTTCACTTAATATTCAGTAATGGATAACATTAAATAACAATTTCGATAATTTTGAATTAATCAGTTTCAGTTTGGTGCCCAAAAAATCAAAAGGGCCGCCATTTTGATAGCTTTTTGGGTTATGAAAAATGAATATCATAAAAAAACTATTGCATATTTTAAAAACAGGCCTCCCACCAACCACCTTAATGGACACCCCACTAATATCCTTTTTTTTCAACACTGTCTTTTTTTTGTTAGGCGGCTAAAGTAGACTTTTCCAAGTTAGCTTGACAAAAAAATCATGTCCACCTTATTGAAAAACTAACAATGGTGTTTTCGATAAGTTGGTGAGACCACTGTTAGACTCGACCTAGCGGCTCCGCACTAAACACCGGACTCCGCCGCTAGGTCGCGGTCATAAAAGGACAGCGGCTTGTGTTTGATTTTTTTACAGTCAAGCACGTCGTGACAAGAACGAAACCCGATTTTATATAATTATTAGTCCAACAATATCTGTGCAACGCCCCAGCGTTTACGTTAGTGTTCTTAATTAAAAACACAATTGAGTGTTATGTTACTTGTGCAGGAGTCTAAAACCAAGGTCTAGTCTAATAGGTTAGCTCCTTGAGGGAAAAATTCTTATGTACGAGGAAAGCCAGATCGGATTTTAGAAATGGCCCATATGTTGGAGAAAGATTACTCTAGTGATTGGACTGGCTAACGACGTTCCTGTCTTTTGTTGTTACTAATGATTTATTTAGTAGGCAGGTTTGATATTAAGTAGGTTCAGTTCAAGAACCTTTCAAACGTATATCTGACCACCGGATTCGGAACATGAATTTTAAAGATTTGAATACAGGGTTATTCCGCTGTGCACTACCGAATGCTTATTACGCAGGTTAGTGCTTGAGAAGTTTTAGCTAAGAAGATATCCTATCTAGGCAATCTAAATAGGCTGTTTCTTACGGCGATCACTAGCACTCGATTGCGATACGAAAACAAGAGCAGAAATTCCTTGCTCTTTTTATAGTTTTCTCCCTCAATTTTATTTTATACCGTATTCAGTGATTCTGGTGTTTGTTACGGTACAATTATTCCAATGTTACCATTTAAAGTAAAACGCAACGTTCGGTGTTGTAAATTGTCGTTTGGAAGAGTGCCATTCCAATTGACCTTTGAATCAAAAGCTCGGCTGTCGATTCGTTTGTCGATTTTATACAGTAGTACCTAAACGATGATGGTTGGTAATCCTGGACATCCACAATAAGCTTTTGTATGAATTACCTGAAGATTCTAGGATTAGAATCACTATCTGGCTGGATGATTGATGTCGTTTGTGATATATAAAGTCAAAAGAAATAAGTCCCAATGACCAAAGGTACACTTTCTGGAAAAAGTTCGGCTCCTTAACCTGTTACAAACAAGAATGTGAAATATTCACTGCAATGTTACACATTATAGTCTAGGAATTTTGGAGGTTTGCATTTTTTTTTGGCTTATATTTGATATAAAACCTTCTGATGTGTAGAGTTAGACCCTGGAGAAGTAGGAAGTGTAAAAAAAGTATCTACTACCATTTTTTTTTGATGGCAAGGGGGGGGGGTAGGGGGTGGTTAGCCAGACAATTTCAAAATGGCGGCCATTTTTTCAATACTTTTAGCTTCTATTTTGTCTAATATTCCAAGTTTATTGAAGTTTACGATTTTCATTCCCATTGTGTTATTCACTTAATATCAGTATGGATAACCATTAAACTAACATTTCCGATATTCTTGAAGTATCGTTCCAGTGTAGTTTGGTTGCCAAAATTCAAAATGGCCGCCATTTTGATCGCTTTTTGGGTTTTTGAGTATATTATGCTATACTGCAATTTTTGGTCCTTGAAATTCTTGACATTAAAGTATTTCATTAAATTACCCCTATATTTAATTATAAAAAAACATACCATGATTTTCAATCATTGCATTATTAATAGGGACTTCTTGTTTTCCCCAAATGACACCGCAGTGTTCTTCTGTTTTACAATAATAATGTAATCAGAACGAAAACAGTAGCAACTCCAAGGAGGGCATTTTCCCCCTCCTCAATTTCTTTTTCTTTATCACTCAGTTGCCACCGCCCCCCCCCCCCCCCTCCCCCAAGAAAATACAGGATTTTGGCCAACCCAAAAGTCTAGTGTTTGGGGGCCAAAAACAAAAAATTTGACCAAGAAAACAGCGATTTGGGCCAAAAATCGCAAAAAAATTTTGGCAAAAGATCAGCGATTTGGGCCCAAAATTGGTTTTTAAAAATCTGAACATTTTTGATTATTTTGGCTGCCTCAAGAATTTCACTTTTGCCGCCCCAAAAAAATCAACTTTGCCCACTCCACCCCAAAAGAGGATTGGCGCCGCCGCCGCTGGAAACGACGACAAAAAAAAAAAACAACCAATGGACAATAAAATCATAATATAAACATAATTAACACACTGAAGTTCAGATTTTGTTATGAAGTTGGAATGTGCTAGACCCTGCTGACTTTCCATACTTTAAAAATAGTGCTAGTTGGAATACAGGCCAGTCTATAGCAAACTTGCAGTCAATGGACCATGTACTTTGAGATGCACTGATAGGTAAATTGGTCACCTTTGCATGAATGGTAAGTGAAGTTGTAGATTATATTGTATTATGTAATGACGTAAAGGATTTATGGCATCTGTTGAACCAAATTAAGTATGGTATGTGCTTCTGAGGGATATTATCTCTATGTGTTAACTTAAAGACCAACCATAAATTCAATTAATTGTAGAAGCAACCCACATTCCATGTCTGTTGACAACAAGTCCTCAAGATTGAGCCAAGCTCTGTCATAGTTACATCATTCTAGAAACTTCCATCGGTAGATTCCCTAGATTCCAAGCACCCTCAATCCAATTTCGGAATTTCACCAAAACTTTCATTTCTTCATTGGGCATTTCAAACAGCCATATTACCCACGGGGGATACAAGACCCAATAAAAACGGACAAAGCTGTCGAAGAATGGTTATACAGTCAGGATCTACGTCGCCTTCACGACCCTAAGCTGCGCCATTATTTTACAGAGCCCTTAGAAGAGAGGTTACAACCATGATCTAGCTATAGTAAGCATAAAACATCGCTAAGCTGTGTAGCAAGATTGTTTGGATCCTGTTGAATAACTCAACATTGACCAATCGAAATTCCAGTAACTCTGCCAGTGCCTTTTATTAAGCAGGAAAAAAAACTGGCAAGATCACTGAGAGGATTGCACAAAACCCCGTACAGTAAACTACCATAACAGTAAGTTAAACTATGACAAATTTGACCAACTAGTGAAAAATACTGCGGAGATCATACCAGGACTGTAGGAGGGAATATGCAACAGGCTTTTCCAGGAATGTGCTAAAGAATATCGAGAGTATACTACAATGTTTGAAGCTGATTCTCATCGCTAAGCAAACTGCTAAAAGTGAGGACGGACGTTGTCGAGGGGATCTTAAGGAAAAGCTGGCATACCTTAATTGAATCCAAGATATGACCCATAACAGCAAGAAAGCATGGTCTACCATCCGAAAGATTCAGGGATCACAGAGCCTCCAGCCAAATGTACACCCAGCTAAGTTGCCCACCAAGAAGATCACACTAAAACCGAAAGATTAGCTATCCTGGGTTCACTCATCCCTTCAACATGGAACACGAACTGGAAACCGATGTCACTTAACTGCAAACAGGAAAAGCAGTAGGCCTTGACACATCTCAAATGAGCAGCTGAAAAAAACCAGCGTGTGCTTACTTCAAAAGGAAATAGCAATACACGATCCGACGGCGACTATATCACCCTACGCCAGTGGGGCGGCGCACTCCGCACTCACCATCCGCCATGACATGACTGGGGGGCATCTTTGGCATTCTCGTATACCACCGCGTTAAGTTGTACGTGTTACCAAGAAGCGATAATTTGATCAGTTCTGAGCAAAAAACAAACATATTTGCACTGTTATCAGTTGTTATATAATATGGGCGCTCAGGAGGAAAAATGTAAATTCGGGGCTGAAACAAAAGCGATAAAAGTTTACAAAAATGGAACACGACTGCGTGCGAATCACATGCTAATGACACAAATGAAAACAATCATCGTATCCATTTCAGTCTAAATACCACATTGTAACTCGCGGTCATTTTCAAGTGTACTGATAGTCCAGGCGTAGAACATTCCATGCACAAACGATACTAATTTGTCAGATCTCGAATATCGATCACCATGGGCACGGAAGGTCCTTTCTAAAACACAACACCCCGCATCGGAAGATATCACGTTTTTCAGCAAAATACGATCGGTCTTTGGGAACATTCAAGTTCAAGACACGGGAATATATCAACATTCTATTGTTACGGTATTTTTGTCTGGATGTTTGGAATTTTTACGAAAATTATTTTTTCTCACGCGGCTGTTATTACAAATTTTAACACGTATTCTAACCATATTAAGCGTTCATTTCTCAATCTCAGTTCACGCAAGGTGGGCGAGATAACCTTCAATGTTTACAACAACAGTAAGACACATGCCCTGGAATTCCAGTTAGGCCAGTCCGACATCATCTTCCCATAACTCCATGGAAATAATAAACGGTGAATTTGTTAACAATTGCAAAAAGTATGGTTTGTAATCTTATTATCCTGATTATGGGCTGCATATTTGTTGGCCGGTTAAAGCAATATGCGGCCTTGTGTGTACTGTGTCAGGTGTGTTTGGTGGCCGGGCTGCCCCCCAGTAATGCCGGCGACGTAGGGGTTGTGTCCTTTCGAGGCTTCCCCGTCGGACTCGTGTATAGACCTGACGAATCTCAAGTGAGCAGCTGAAAAACTTTGGCTTAGTAGCAAAGGAGGACTCTTAAAGCTCTAAATTGCTGCCTATTTTATCACAGTTCACAAAGATCTGGAGGAAAGCACATTGTATATGCACTCTTTAAGCCTGGGGCAAGATTCCATTCTAATCCAAAGAAGCTATCGCATAATATCACTCTCAGCGGATACTACAAATCTTTAAAACGTCTTCATGTTCAACTGATCGTACCTGTGATAGAGGAGCACTTCATGCCAGAACAAGCAGGCTTCCAGCCAGGAAAATCAGCAAGCTAAATGGTTTCGAGAAGGGTTGGTTCGGTAACCGGAGTCGTGTTCGTCGATTTATTGCAGCTGTTAATACAGATGGCTACTCCTTTAAGATTGGAACTCACCAAGGATACCCGCTTGACTGAGCTAATCAAAGGATTGCTTGGCGTAGGCTCAAGAATGGACTACCCCAATGGAACGTGATCGAGCCTCTACTGTTCAATATCTATACCAAAGACCAACCAGGAGTGCAGGGAATATTGTTTTATCTATGTATATAGGACTATCTTGGAATGAGCACACAAGATGCAGGACTTTACAATTGCAAAGAGAGACTAACCAAAGCTTTGGATGAACTCACGCCTTATTATGAAGGGTGGTGGGGGTAAAAACCACCTATGTGCAATCCATCCAGACACAGGTGTGGCTTGCAATCTACCGTAAGCCAAATGTCAACAGCCTGTTTTGTCTACTTAGGAGTTAACTTGGACCATACTAGCTCTCTTATAATACCAACATCAGAAGCGAAGAGTAAAGTATGTTTCACGCAATAAAATCTTGAACAAACTTATTGGCACAGTGATGGGTTGCTCGTCCCAACATACCCTATGATCGATGGCACTTGCCCTGTGAGCTACTCATGTGCCAGAGTCGCCTTGCTATGTATTGAAAAGATCAACCCATTGATGCCAGAAGCATGATCCAGCGGTTAAATGCTCCTCCGCTTATGCAGGATGTCTTCGCCCAACTCAATGGAGAAACGTTATACATCGTGCTCCAACCAGACTATGTCGATTAGTGTTGTAGGCGGGCATGAAGAACGCAGTGGCAAAGTATCCAAATGTGAAGCAACCAGACAGAAACCAGTGTTAACTGCCTTAAATCCAGAGGAGAGAGTGAGAGAGAGAGCGTTTCTCAAGCAAAGTCACACCCCTCAGCCACATTATTGATTTATGGGATAGGTCTGAAGTTAACACATAGGAGATAATACCCTCAGGAAGCAACATACCATGGTTAATGGTTCCACAAATGCCATAAATCCTTTTTAAGTCATCAGTTACATAACATATCAATCGGACAATTTCAACTTAACAAATAATGTAAAGGTGGACAAAAGGTTCAACCTATCAGTGCTCTCAAAGACAGGTCCCATTGGACTTACCAAGTTGCTAGAGATTGCCTGGATTCAGTTGGTACATATGTTATATTATGATTTTATGCCATGTGTGTTGCGGTTCGTTTCCAGTGGTGGTGCCAGACCTCTTTTTCTGGTGAAATTTTTTGGGGTTGGGCAAAGTGAAATTCTGGAGTTGGTAACACATAATATCAAATGTTTGAGATTTTTTAACCAATTTTGGCCTCAAATCGCTGAGTTGCCAAAAAATCTGTTAAATTTCTTAGATTGGGGGGGGGGGGAATGGGGGTAAAGGAAAAAATGAGGGAAATGGCCCCATGCCGCCCTGGAATTGCCACTGTTAGTTTCTGAATACATTTTTAGCTACTATGGTAAAGAAAAGAAGAACACTTAAAATCAAAATGCCGATAATTTCGAAAAAAAAATTCACTATGCAAGAATGCAATATTTGAAAATCATGGTAAATTGACTTAAATTTATTTTTGTACTACACTATTGTAATGTAATCAAATATTTAATGTAAAGAAATTTCAAAGACAAAAAATTGACGTATAGCAAATATACTAAAAAAAACAGAAATATTATCAAAATGGCGGCCATGTGAAAATTTGGCGCCAAACTGGAAACTGATAATTCAAGAGTTATTAAGGTTATTTAATGTTATCCATCAACTGATATTTAAGTGAATAAACACATGAAATAAAATCTTTACACTTCATAAAAACTTGGGAATATAAGTCAAAATAAGCTGAAATATTGAAAAAATGCGGCCATTTTGAAATTGCTGGCGACCCCCCTTGCACATCGAAAAAAACATGTAGCTAATACTTTTTGGGTTTCCCATGACATATTCTACAAGCATACAAGTTTAAATATAGCAAAAAAAAAACAAATGCAACCTCTCAAATTGCAACAAAGTCCTAGACTATTAAATGTGCAACAAAAAACACACAATAGTTAATCTGCTCCTTGAAATGACGTCATTTATTAAATTTGATGACGAAATTGACAATTAAAAACTAGCATGTCGTGCATGGATTTATAATCGAGAAAATCCGGAACGGAGACAAGTACCAAAATTGGCCTAGTACACACAGGAATAACCACGACACTTGATTTTGGTACCAAACGAGTACAAACATGCCTAGAATTAAGTCAGACTGACGTTATAAAATTTACATGTCAGCAAACTGTCAATTCCATAATACAACAGTGCAGAATAGGAGAAAAAAATGGGTTTTTCACAAAAATTGTTTGGAATATCCGATTTCCACAAGGTTTTTGCTCTCTTTGATGGGACATGACTAGATTGATACTCAGAGAGTTTTAGTTGTCTTTTTTGAGCCGGAAATATTGCGAATTATCAATTTTTCACCCTATATCAGTATTTTTATACTTCTCAACTTTGAGTCATAGTGACGTTATAATGGAATGTTGGTACTTAAAATTGATACCAAAGGAAAGAAGAAAACTAACATGTGGATACACAATTGATGGGAATCCGATGTTCAGTCATAGGGGGAAAAGAATCTTAAAAAAAAAAATCTTTAAACGTGATTTTCTCGACTGTTAATGCCCTATGCAAAAAAGTGTCATTTTTTTATGTCTCAAAATTTAATAAATGTAAGTCGTTTCGAGAAGGTCAACTGCTGTGTGAAACTTTTTTGCCCATTAAATGTGTAACATTTCCAGTGTACATTTTTACATTTTTGTAACAGGTTAAGGAGCCTAAACTTGTCTAGGAAAAATGCACATTCGTCAGGGGGGACTGACTTTTTTAAACTGCTATAATGTATTACCCAAAGAGGGTCGATATAAGATAGAGAGGCCAAAAACGATAGTAATCTTTAGAAATTCACCGTCTCGCATTGTTTGCCGACCACAAAGAAAACCTGAGTACCAAAACAATAGAAACACGGCTGCCTCCGCTCTTCCACATACTGTGGTGCCGCTTTGCATAACACTAATAGGTGTGATACAAATTATATATGGGTTAGAGGTGGCCAGATGTAAAAATTGTGTACCTGGATCATTGTGCTCCAGATACTCTTTTTCTCATAATGCAATGCTTCGTTAGGTGAAAAGATGTATTCATGAGGCGGTTTATTTTCAAATCAAGGACGGATCTGATTGTCATTTGCATTCGTTGTGTGCCATGGGTAGGACAAAATTTAACCACCCAATTAGCACCCAACATCCAAAACTGATATTTTGGCCGGAATTGTTTGTATCCGAATTGACATTATGTGCTGTTACAAGCACCCAAACTGATAATTATTCGTGCAATATTCAAAATGTTCAGCGCCCAGCAAGGCACGACTGGGTTGAATGCATTTCACCCCCGTGGTATACTAAAACCGCAGATGGTAATCCGACAATCCACATTAAGTTTTGTAGTGAGTCACCGTTTTTCATCGTTTTTATTTCAAAAAATAAAGGAGCAAAATGTTTTCGATTGTTCCCTTTACATAGACTGAAGAAAAAAAATTCATAACTGCAATAATACTTTGTCTGAACGACAGATAAGCTAACAAGTAAGGAGCTGGCATCAATCTGTGGTCACAATTAGCTTTTATATTGAGATCTTTCACATGGTTTATTTCGTCATTTGTACTACATGAGGCCCGGTGTTTCTAGAAGAATTTTCCTTTGTTCAATTGTCCTTTAGGCCCCTCTGCTCCAAAACTGATCTATGGAATCATATCAAGGATATAGGAATTAACCATCGTTGCCACATACCTCGTCGTAAAAGAGGTGGCCGTCGGAAATTATATAACGCTGAATCTCAAACTAAGAAGTAAATGAAAAAAAAATACGCAATTTGAGAAGCTCGAGCTTGATGTCTCAAATTAACTCCTCAAGGAAAAATCAACTCATAAGACGTCTGTGTTTAAAGCACAGTTATTTGCAATAAAACGAGATGGCTGAAGTGATATTTTCTTGAAAACAAACTTGACCTCATTGCTTTTAACAGAAGACGTGGCTTAGAATTTTGATAGCACAAGAAGGCTATGAGATATCACTCCTCTTGGCTTACGATCTATTCCATGTTCCCCGTAGTAACAGAATGGAGGTGGGGTTGTTGCGAGAATTCACAAGATTCATCAAACGAAAGAATGTAATGTGTCAATGCGTCCACCTTTGGCAAAGTCTGTGTTGTTGATTAACTCTCAAGGAACTTTCTACCAGTCAACTGTGAGTATTTTCGTCTAATTATAGTAAAAAGATATAAGTCGACTCACGTATGTTTTTTTGATTGACTTCTGAATATTTAACCAGGATTGTTGCTTCATCATGTAAACTATGTTGTGGGGGATTTTAATTTCCATGGGATGTAAGAGATGACACGGATGCTAATAAACTGAAAGACATCCTAGAATCATTTAATTTGTTTGGCCAATTCATACACGAACCACAGCACATAATGGACACACTTTGGATCTTGTGATAAAATCGATTTGTGATTAATTCGTCAACTCTGCAATGTGCCAACTTTGTTACTGCTGAACATGGCGCTATTCATGACAAGCTAAACCTTGCACAGCCTGTGCAGCCAAAACAGCGTCTTCTATCGCAAATTCAAGACAATCAATCACCATGACTGTGAATATGGACCCATTACACGGTCAGATTATTCAGAACAGGCAATCGATCTTGAGAAACCTTATGTGCAATTTGACTCAAATTTAAGAGATATTTAACCACCATGCCCACTTATGAATCGCACCATCACAATACGTCCGATAAACCCATGGTACAGTCCTGAAATTGCTGAGGCAAAAAGAAAAAGCAAGCAGCTTGAAAGGAGTTGGAGAAATTACAAAGGTTGGAAATTGATCGCGACCTGTTTAAACAGCAGCGTCTGACTTGTCACAACAGAGTTGGCAGATGGCCAACCGCTCATTATTATCATAAAACATGAAATAGAGACTGCAACAAAGTCAGAAAAATTGTTTAAGTTGTAGAAGCCTTGCTACATCAAAACAAGGGAAAGCCCAAAAGTTACCTCTTTGTGATAGTGTGGAAGAACTTCCTGAATCCTTCAACAATTTCTTCACCTCTAAAATAGCTAGAATTTTTGCAGCCCTTGATTAGCTCCGATATAAACACCCATGACTTGTTTGACCCAATCTAAACAATCGAAGTTGTCCGACTTGTTCTAAAATGTGTTTAACACCTGCGTTCAGGATGAAGTTCGTAAATTGATAAAATCATCTCCATCAAAGTCATGCGATTTCGATCCACTGCATGCTTGGATGCTTAAGATTCACTTAGACACCTTGTTGCCAGTCATCACAAAAATCGTAAATAGCTCACTGGATACGGCATCTTTTCCAAACTGTTTCAAAAATGCCTTAGTCACACCATTTCTCAAAAAAGCCTTCAATTGGTTAAAATAACTTCAAACAATTTAGTCCTGTATCAAATCTAAATGTGTGTCGAAAAAACATTGAGAAAGCGTTGCTTCTCGTCTGACTGAATACCTGTCAACAAATGAAATATTTGAGCCATTTCAATCTGCATACAAAAAGTATATGGGACTGAACACGCTTTCGTGAGGTGCAGAAAGAATGATATATTATTGTTATCTTGACAACATTGGCGTCTTTCGGGTATATTGGATCTCTGCAGCCTTGAACACCATAGACCATGGTTATTTTAAAATGTCGTTGGAGGTCTATAGGTTGTCAAAGGCGCGTGCTCTGAGGGGATTGGCTCCTAGCCTCAGAATAGAAAATGCAAACTGTTAACATTAACGGGACTTTGTCTGAACCTGCACATCTTCTTTTTGGTGGCCCCCAGGATCAGTGCTGGGACCACTGCTTTTCATCATCTATTCACGCCCAATAGCAGATATTGCACGTAAACATGGACTAAATGTGCACCTCTATGCAGATGATAAACAACTCTATTTTCTTATGACCTAAAATCCCCTAATGAGAATCAATTGTGCGATCAAAAATTGAACATTGTGTTGCCGATATAAAGTCATGGATGACAGCAACAAACTTAAACTCAATGAGGACAAGACTGACTTGTCATCTCACCTAAGCGAATGCAAAGCTCTGAATCAAAGATAATTAATATCAGTTTGACTAATCCAACATTCAGTCTGCCCATTATGCTTCGGAATTTAGGAGTTATTCTTGATGAAAATATGACAATGAATGAACATGTAAAGAAAAGTATGTACAATTCTGCATTTTCAAATACGTATCATTAGCTCAATTCGTAAATTTGTCAGACGATGCCACAATTCTCATTATGACACTCGTCAATTCTCGACTTGACGTGGGGAATGCACTTTATATGGAATTTTCAAATACTCTCCTTGATAAACTTCAAGCGGCACAAATGCGGCAGCTGCTCGCTCCCCGTGTCCCCATATGTCAAAAAATCGCAAGTATGATTCACAAACCAATTTATTAACCAGCCTTCAATGGTTACCAATCACGTAAACGGACGTTTCAAAAATTCCTCTTGCTCACAGGGGAAAATCGCTAAATGACTGGCTCCATCTTATAAAGCCAACTTCTAACCCCATATATTACCAAGCCGCTTCCTTCCAGCTCTTCTGATACAACTTTTGCTAACGACTCCAAGAACTTCATTCTCCCTTGGGGATAGGGCGTTTTCTTCAGTGCTCCTAACATATGGAATCTTTCCACTGGAATTCGTGTTGTGTTTCTATAAATGACTTTAAAAATCGGCTTAAGACACATTTGTTTCAGTCTGCATATGATATTTAATTTGGATCATTTTTTGTACGTACACTTGATGCCTTTGATTTCCACGTCTTGTATGTTCAAATGCTATTCATTTTGTTTCTACTCAAGTAGACGTATTTCAGGGTACATGTAATTTCAGGTCATGTGTAACTTTTGCTTGTTATGTATCTTATTGTTCAGCGCCTCGGAATAGGTGCCTAACATAGATGGCGCTTATAAATGCGTATTATGAGTATTATTATTATTATATGTTTAACTATGAATATTTCATCAGACCGTTATTTATCTCCGGAAGTGTCCAGAGACCACTTTCTGAAAAATAACGGTGTGATGAATATTCATAGGTTTTAGATAACGGTCGCTGACCGCTTTCGTAACTTTAATGGACAGTTGAACAAAAGACAAACAATTGTCGTAAGAATGAAAAGAGAAAATGTCTAGACGTATATTTACTGGTCTGTGACGGCTCTGCCAGTGAATTGTCGTACCGAATGACACACCACACACAGGATTGCTTTTTTATGCTTCAACTAGGGGGGGGGGGAAATGGCCAAGAGGGCGGTGAAGATTCATCGTCATGTACTACTGTCCGTATGACCACCGCTCATTAGAATCTCATGCCATATTAAAAAAATCCATTCCCCGAATCAACCTGCCTATACAGAACTATTGTTGAAATTATTCTGTATCTGATTGAAGTTATATCGGTATTACGACTAGACACTAGAAACTAATCTGCATATGAAAATACGTGAGTAATATTTGTTAGAGTCTCTTCAAAAGTTTATTCCTATTAAAGACACTATCAGTGATTTGCTAAATCAGCAATCGAAAATCATCAAAATCAGATTTTTGCATGTACAGTAACAGTACGGTATCCTAACATACCCTGCAAATATAAGACCAGAAGCAACTAATAATGGACAGAAATCAGAGATTTTAGTCATTACGGTCCAACGGACACTTACTACAACACTTATTGAAGGAGATCTTATCTTGGAACACTGCCGTGTTCTTCCTTTTCTTTATTCTACAGCTGTAAAGGGTAACTATGAGAATTCTACAGACTTATCCTTCGTTTTCAAGCTATTCCTGCAATTTCAAAATATTTTTCAAATCACTGATAGTGTCTTTAAGATCTTCAAGGTCGATACCATTGGTATTCCATCCCTTATGAGAAATGGTAGGTTAGAGTCGGACAACAAAATCATCTTACCCTCGTCTACCTGACCCATTTTTTGTAACAAACACTCCCGAAGGGGGGACTCCCCCCCCCTTGATTTTCGTTACTGACCCCACCCGTTCTGTAAAATTTGGTACCAAATTATAGCCTTCGAGTGTTTTTTGTATTTCCATTGGTACCAAAAAAAAGTACCAACATCCCCATTCTAACGTCACCATGTACGTCATATGTTGAGGAAAGTCGAAATGCTGGATATAGGGTGTAAATTGATATTTCGCAATTTTTGGCGACTCAAACACCTTATTTATAGCTCTAAAAAGGCTTCATTATATAAAACTATCATTTTCCCATCTAGTAGTTAAAAACCGCATGGAAAATCTGATTTTCCTAACCTTTTTGGCGAAATTTGTTTTTTTAATTTGGCTTTTTTTATTTATTTAAATGTCTATAGTTTTTGCTGACATGCAACTGTATGACGTCATTGCGACGAATTGCTAGGCATGTGGGTACTCAAAAAATTTTGGTATCAATGGAAATAGGAGACCATACTATCTATTGGTACCAAAATCAAGTGTCTGGTGATGTTTTCTGTGTTGTTTTTAGGGCATGTTGGTTACTTACTCTTCGCCACCCCCACCCCCCCCCCCCCCCATCCATCACTATGGGATCACACTGTATCTTACCTATACCCCTGTGGATGTTTTGGTGTTTTGGATGAAAAGAGCGGAACATCTCCATTGACAATACATTAAATAATTTGTACCAAAAAGGGGGTTTTAGCAAGCCGGGAAAAAAAACCTGAAGGGGGTGGTGGTACCCCCCCCCCCCTCCTTCGGTAACTAGGGTTGATTGCACAATCTACTCTTTTATACTCATGAGGAAATCAAATGCTCCAAATACCACGATCTTGGTATTCCATCCATTAGTTGGGTCAGTTGGAGCAATTCCGTGACCGTGGAGAGCAAAGCATCATTTCTCAGTCGATTTGTCTTCAAATGAGGGTTATGAACAAATTTAGCTGGGGTTCCCCTCGTGAAGTGTGGGCGGAATCCCGGAGGGGGGGGGGGGATATTCACATACAGGGGTCAAAAATGAAAAATGCGGATTGCGAAATTAAAAATATAACCACAAAAGCGTTAAGAGCTACATCACTCCCATTTTTAAAAGAAGATGATAAACCCTGGCTTCTAATTGTCGTCCCGTCTCGCTTCACATAATATTCTATACAGACATGCAAATACTAGAGCACATCATCCATTCACATATGCACCATTTCAACAAACACTCAATTCTTAACAATGGATTCCGTCAAAAGCATTCTTGCGAATCACAGTTAATACTTACAATACAAGACCTGGCAAGTCACTCGATAATAAGTCCCACGTAGACATTGATTATTATAGACCTCTTCAAAGCTTTTGACGTGTACCACACGATGATTTCCTTTACAAATTCCTAGATACGGCATACAACACAACACTGGCCTTGATTCAGCACTTTCCTCAAAGAATCGTACCCGTGGGTTGTGTCGTCGTTGCGATAAGTCGACGTGGTCAATGTTCTCATCTGGCTTTCCATAGGGTAGGTCCCGGGACCGCTGTTGTTCCTGGCCTATATTTAACAATCTTCCGAACATCTGTCATACCACCATCGGTGCGCTTGTTCGCGGACGATTGCGTTAGTTATCGTGAGTCAGAAACACCCATGATACAACAGATCTTCAAGTGATCTTGCTGATTCTCTCAGTCTCTGAGGGCAAAAGTGGCTCATGAATTTAAATCTAAAAAAAAATGTTTTCAATGCAATATTACTCACGCATATCACCAAAACATCATCATATTCCTTTGTGTGTTTATAGCCAATACACATTGGGAATACCTATAACGACCTATGCTCAAAAGCAAATCTTTCTCTTTGGTGTTAAGCGCAATATTTATTCTTGTAATAAAACAACAAATTACTTTCAATATAGATCACTAGTTCTGCCATTTGGTTGAGTATGCCTCTCGGTGTGGGACCCTACACAGTTAAAAATATTTCTCACTTAGAGCTATTCAAGAAGACCAGTCATTCATTATGAACAATGACTACTTCACCTCAAAGAGCACGGCTTTCATTACTCAGAAACGAATAAGCTCCACTGGTGTAGCTAGCTGTAAGGAGGCAAGTTCGCCGCCTGTGTATATTTCAACAACAGGGGGTACCGGTCTCCTTCATGTGGACTCCAATATCCACACGCAAAGACTGTTATAAATATCATACACCCTAAAAATTATTTTCAACAACGGGGTCATTTTTTCCCGTTTTGATCAACTATGCACCGAAAAAAATGGGGTTAAAATGTTGACCACTTTTGTGTCAAAAACGTGTGAAATGACCCTTTTTGTGGGTCCTAATTTTTGATCCCAATTTTAGTTCGGTGCATTCTTGACTTGGCGTTTTTATTGTGAATGTACCAAGAACATATAGACTGGAACGCTCTACCTGAGAACATAATCACATCGTCAAACCAAAGTCTTCAAAACAGGCATTCAAAAACACTTTGGTCAAAACCTGATTTTGAGGGACACTCAGATTCATCACAACTATCACGAAATTGAGCGTCCCCATTCAGGTCCTAGGACCCTTTCCCCCCCTGTATTACTGGTACATGAAGCCCTTGCATTAATATAATAATAAATAATATAAGATAGAAACTTGTATTGATTAAGAATGCAGCCGCTTTTCGAGCCGTGCTGTGTGGTCCCGGGGGTCCCACTTGTATTCCCAGGTGGATATCAAAAGGCTCGTGTATGCCTCCCAAAACGTACCCTAAGCGAGTCTTTTCTCTTGGTAAGAAAAATACCCTAAGCACGTAGTTCGTTTTTGTGATTGCTACCCTAAAACAAGTACTTTGGGCTTGGTTTTGCACCCTTAACAAGTGTTTGGTTTAAATTTTTAAAACCCTAAAACAAGTAATTTGGGGCAAATGACAAGTTTAAATACACCCTAAACAAAGATTTGGACATAATTTTGCTACCCTAACGCAGAACGTTTATAAAATTTACCTTTAACACTTTACAGGCTCTATGCCTCTTATTGTAACTGGCCCTAACCTGATAAGGAAATTTGTTACAAATGATTTCACTTAAGTTTTTTATTCACTCTTTTGTGAAAAGCGTCAACTTCGCATTATCTACAGCCTATATGTTGAAAATTTAAATCCCAGTAATTTAAAATGTTGCCCCTATTTCTTTTGCAATTTAATGGGTGCTATCGGGTGTCGTAATGATTTGTTCCTGCTATTCAGCCATTTTAATTAACTAAAGTTAAAACCCGGACTACAATATCCATGACCTTATTTTGATTGACATAAATTAGACGACAACGCCTAATTCTGTTTCTACCACATAGGCCTACTCTAACGATTGTCTTAGTGCAGAATCAATTACTCGAAAATGAAATGACTCCAAATTATAAAGGCTCTATATGTAGGAGATGGCAACTACATATAGAAAATAAGCTGAAATAAGACCGAACACGGTTACAATCACTCGGGTAATCTACCATATGAAATCAGAAGAAAATCGGGAACAAAACCCACTATTTTCCAGCCATTTAAATGCAATTTTTACAAGTACTCAAAATATCACACAGTAAACAGCGAATTTTTTCGACGTGAAAACAGCATACCCTTAATTTTGTATTTTTGTCCGATTTTGATACCCTAAACAGTACGCGCGTACAGCGCCTGATCTCAAAAAACGACCCTAATTACGCGTTTTTGTACACGAGCATGATATCCACCTTGGAATACAAGTTGCCCCCGGGTGTGTGGTACAGTTTGTAAGGGAAGGGTCATTATTTTACCGCCGGGGGGAGGATGATTTTAGGGGGAACCCGACACATTTTTGTAAGAGAGAGGGGGGAACGTGACATTTTTAATCAACGAGAGTGGGGGGAACATGAAACTGTTAATGGGGAAATCAGCATGATCAAGGGGGAACGTGAAATTTATTGAACGAAGGAGGGGGGGGGAACACAAAATGTTTGCCGAAAAATTGAAATCCTCCATTCCCCCCTGGCATATATAATGACCGCTCCCTACGAACGTCGCAATTCCCAACAAAAAACTATTTAGACAAAAATTTATTTAAGTTGGTCTGTCCTTCAACCGCACGTAAGTGGACAGATGGACCACTTCATTATACTATAGGTTTTTGCCCGTTCTGTTTCGGGCACAATGTTCATCCTATTCAACAACCATTGCTTAGTTTCCAATTCGTCCCAAAAATCGAAACTGTACATTTGCAAACCCGATTTCCGTCTTTTGGTCAACACTTCAACCTCGGTGGGCACTCTAACTCGTCAATGGTCGCACCGGTTCGTCATTTTAATTCAAATTCGTCGGGTAATACAATTTCGTCGTATAGGCCAACCGATTTCGTCATTGGTCATCCGGATTCATAAAAAATATCATTCGAATTCGTCCGTAATAGGCCTGCAATTGGGCGGTATCATTCATGGCCGTTTAAGGCCTATCATTTGAAATGGCTCTAACAGACTAGTAAGTGACGTTATGACGGCAATTCTTTTGTGAAGGGGGGAGGTGGGGGGGCTTTGGGGTGGTGGGGGGGGGGGGGGGGGGGGGGGGGTGTATCACTCAAGAGAGGGTGCACTCTAAATTACATGATTTTTAAATCAAATTCTAACGTTTGGGGTAGGGACAAATCAAGTCAATTTTAACGTTTGGCATCTATATTTAATGTTTAATGCAGTTTTTTAATTTTAGCTCATGTCAAAATGAT
This sequence comes from Ophioderma brevispina, assembly GCA_023653785.1. Classification (NCBI taxonomy): domain Eukaryota; kingdom Metazoa; phylum Echinodermata; class Ophiuroidea; order Amphilepidida; family Ophiodermatidae; genus Ophioderma; species Ophioderma brevispina. The sequence continues at coordinate 5,725 of JAMKCH010045734.1, read as the reverse complement.
AAACAGCTTTTAACTGTTTTTAAATTTAGTTGGAAGCAGTCAATATTTGGCTTTAACACAAACTCGCTGATTTTGGTGCCATCACGTTGCACAAATATATTTGGTTTTTTTGCCCCGAACACCGCCCAATCTTGAAAAGACCCATCGTTTAAACCCAATGACCAAAGACGTAATCCCACTACCATTATATCGCCGTTTTGGAGGTCGGACTAATTCGAATCACGGACGAAAACTGAATGACCATAGATTGAAATCGTTGGACCATCGACTATTTGGGATGTCCAATACGAAATCGTAGTTTGCAAATGTACATTTTCGATTTTTTGTGGACGAATTGGAACTAAGTCTTGTTGATTCGGATGACATTGTGCGAACCCGAACGGAAACCTATATTTAACATAAAAAAGGAGGGTTGGCCGACAACGTAATAATTACTCCAGAGTGAATTCCACTATTCACAATTCCTGGTGCCATTTAATTCTTTCGGTGAATATTGGAGGCATTTGCTATAATATCCTAATTTCCATTTAATGATTTAGCACTTCGTCCGAAGATACTTCTTTAGCAGGGTTTTTTGCATGTCCACACAGTTTGCATTTGCTAATTGATCCATCCACCTAGACTAATAAGCAAGAAATACTACTAATGGATTAGTCTTATACAGTCTCCTTCATTTGGTAGATTTCTTGCTCTCATCTGGCAGACGTCTGAACACAGTATATTTCTGTATGTGTGGAATGAAATGCGTATGACGGCCCTTCAACCAACAAAAAGACACTATTTTCATATATTATGCATAACTATTTTATTACACTATTATTTAGTTGCTAAACCCATTAACAAATACTAAGATTTCAAAACACAAAATGCATTTCTAATGAATTTAACGTTTAAATTGCAATTTGTTTGGTAATTTGGCGCCAGTTTGAAAAAAACACGCCCTAACCAATGAAAAACTCTATTGAAATTTTCAACCACCTGAAATTTATTTCTTATGGACGTCATTAACCATTTATTCATTACTATTACACACCTGTTTCTTCCTTTTCGGCCAATTTTTCAGTTGAAAAAAAAAATAAGTTAACGAGATTTATTCAAAATATCCTTCACTCTTAATCTATTACTCGAAAATTTCAATGTTTTGCTCTTTCGGTGGATCACTGATAGTGTCTTACACTCGTAAACTAGCCTTTTTTTGTAACACGGTTTTACCATGCGCCCCCCCCCCGATAATTTTGTATAAGGAACACGATACCAAGTGGTATTTATGTGCTCTGTTTTTCTTCACTCTCTCTACTGACACCAAAATAAGTACATACAATACCTAGATGCGTCAGAATGACGTATCAGTTCAAAGTTCGCAAAATTGGCATTTTTCCACAGAAATCCCTATGTTTGCGCTAAATAAGAGGAATATCGGATTTCCATGCGGTTTTCAGCTCTAATGATGGCAAATGACTGTTTTTACATAGCATGAGTTTTAGAAACAATTCCTGTGCATAATATTTCAAAATGTACTATAAACTATTCTTGGGTGGCAAACAACCCCTCTACCATACCCATACCCTAACCCCGGTACCTTCATATTTGCAATATGACTGGAAAATGAGAAAATATTACCAGGAATCATTTTACGAAAGCTTTTGGCATTTTAGCGCACCAGAAGCAAAGTTCACACAGTACAGGGGAGTCTTGATAACTATCATTGGCCAAACGATTCATAACTAGCTCAATTCTGCTCGCGATAATTTCTGCTTCTCAGGAATTAATTCACCGAGCTGAATTCTTCCAATCAAAATTAGTCTTTTCGGTGTAAATAACCATGTCCGGCGTCTCATATTCCGGGAACATGGTGAACAATAGGGAAATCGATTCAGTGGACTCTTAACGCAACATTAGTTTCACGCTTTTGCCGTTATCAGTCTATGGAGCCCCGGACTATGGCTCCCACCGGACTATATCTGCTTGTACACACACGTTTTAACCAATTAAAAAGAGCCCTCTTTTTGGCGAGCTGAAATGTTTTGAAACTAATTTCAATCTCTCCAATTAATTGCTGCGAGCAGAATTTCATTTCAGTTCGCTGAAATTACAACCAATCAGAAGCGTTTTTTTTATGCGAGCAAATTAACCTGGCAACTCGTCATAATTAAATGATTCCATAGCTCGCCGAATTAATTTCTGTCGCTGAATTACAGCAATAGGAAAGACGTTTTTTTCAGCGAGCTGAAATGCCAGCCAATGAAAGCATAAATTTTGCTCGCCGAAATGAATTTCAGGTCGCCAAGATTAATTTCCTGCTCGCTGAAATACAGAGCGCAATAGGAAGACCGTTTTTCTTAAGCGAGCTGAAATTCCAGCCAATGAAAAGCAATGAATTTTGCTCCGCCGAAATGAATTTCAGCTCGCCAAAATTAATTTCTGCTCGATGAAATTATTAGCCAATAGGAAGACGTTTTGTTCAGCGAGCTGAAATTCCAGCAATGAAAAGCAATGAATTTCTGCTCGCCGGAAATGAATTCAAAGCTCGCCAAAACTTAATGTCTGCTCGGCTGAAATACAGCAATAGGAAGGGGGTTTTTTCAAAGGCGAGACTGAATTCCAGCCAATGAAAAAACAATGAATTCTGTCGCCCCAAATAATTTTGCTCGCTGAAATTACAGCCAATGGAAGAGAGGTTTTTTCAGCGAGCTGAATTTCCAGCCAATGATAAAGCAAGGAATTTTGCTCGCCGAAATGAATTCAGCTCGCCAAAATTAATTTCTGCTCGCTGAAATTACAGCCACTAGGAAGAAGTTTTCAGCGAGCGAAATTCCAGCAATGAAAAGCAATGAATTCCTGCCCGCCGAAATGAATTTCTGCTCGCCAAATTAATTTATTTCGGCGAGCGGAAATTCATTGCATTTTAATTTTGGCGAGCAGAGAAATTCAGTACTATGAACAGGGATGGCCAGTTGTTGAATTTCGGCGTAGGGTAAAATTAATTCAGCGAGTAAATGCAAACATTCTGCTCGCGAAAAAAAACGTTATTGATTGGTCAGTGCCGCCAGTATATAATCTGATTGGATAAATTTATGCTCGCTGAAAATCTGAATTTAAGCTCGCTGAAATTAATTTCTGCGACCAGAAATTGAACTAGTTATCACTCGTTTTGGCCAATGATAGGTAACCACCCTCTGGTAAGACAAGGGTTACTAAATAGTCGCAATGTGCTGTAAGAAATAATAAAAACAAGAAATCCCACAACCTGCTATTTTATGCAACATATTTGTATCTAAAAAATCTCGCCAAATTCTATCTCATACGGTTAAAACCCTTGAAAATTTGTAGACCTAAATGTTATTATAAATTTTACAACTGTTTCCATACATAGCTTCACTTTGATTCTCCATATATCCGGAACTGTGTGTCCGAATGTGAGCAAATAAAAAGCATTTATAGATATACTTTCTATAAGTTTCACGTGCCGTATAGTGAAAGCCCCTAACAGTAGGTGGGTATTTACATCCTTTCCCCTCCTTTAATCCTCTATTTCTAAATTTGTAGTATATTGATTAAATGATGTACACACTATAATACCAAAATACATGTTGGGAGAGAGCTGACGGTAATAAGGATCCATATTTGCAATTGTTTCTTCTTATTTTTTCAGTGTAGCTCAATGGGAAATCTAATTTTCATTATCAACCCTTCCCTCCCCTCCCCCAAGAACGGGAAAGCAGACTTATATGCCGTGTATTGATAATATCTACCCTGTAAGTGGCCTTTCCCATTCCAAGATGGGAGCCGGAGGGTTCATTTTAAAAACAGTTTCTCCATCGGGGTGCTGTATGACATCTCTTATACCGTCAAAGGTCTGAAATACCTTTCAAACACAAATAAATGAGCCTTGTGCACAAGTGATATTAATTCTATATAATATACCGACTGTCTAATTCCTCATTTCTATTTACATCTTTGTGCAATCTATCTAACAGTGCACCTTGGACAAACAACACTATATGAACCCCTGCTCTTGCATAATCTAAGAATAACACCTGTTCTGATCTCAATTATAGGCCAAAGGGATTTCCATACTAAACAAGTGCTTTTTCTAGAGAAATCTATTTCATCAAAAATGAGATATAAAATAATCTTTTTGTCAAAGAGGCCAATAGAACAGTGCATAACATAGAAAAGAAGAGCATGGACATTCACTCATTCATGTTTGACCTCCCCAATACCTAGAGCACTAATACGCTCATCCACTCATGAGCTCTCAGGTCTTCATTTACAGGAATTGACCTTGAGTGTTCTGGGTATCAGAAATCATCCCCAAACCCAGTAAGGCATACTTTTTAATACACATAGTCAGAATGGAAATTACTGACATGTGCCATGGGAATTGAGACCATATCTTTGCTCATAGTGATACATTCCAAAGCATAATCGCTTTGTGCTAACTCTACCAGGAACAAAGTGCATTGTAATAACCACTAACTCACTTGTATTGTTATCTTGAACAACTTGCACAATGCATTAGTATTATGTAATAGTCCTACAGATTTTGCATTGAGCTCTGAACCATAGCCACATGACCATTCTGTTATAGTAACCTCTTGATCATCATGAAAACCTATTTCATAATATCATGAATTTAAATCTCAAGTGAGCTTTTGAAGAGTATTAATTATTTATAGCTATGGGTTTGCATATTAGACCTCAAAACCCCTTCCAATTTGGGGGGGGAGTTTTGTTTCATATTTTTAGTTCTTGTTTTGGTATTTTGTTTGACAGCTGTCTTTATTCCATAACAGACAAAGAACGCCACTTATTTAGTGGCCTTTACATTACTCATTGGTATAATCATTGCCTTAAGCTCTATTTGCAATGTTGACGTTGATAACCAGATGCTCGACGAAAACATATAAGTTACAAGAAGTACCTGCAAGATAATTATATATTCTTAGATGTACAGAACTATAGGCTTTCAAACATATAAAATTTTGGTATTTTTTAAGTTTTTTACTTATTTTATGTTTAAACAACAAAGCCAATGCTAGGAATACATTTGTTTTATTAAACAAGTACAAAATGATCCATATAAACAGTAATAAAAATCTCAAAAGAATCATACCCAATACCTGGACCGGTAACAAAGTAATTTTATGTACAGGTGTATGAAATTGTCGATATCAACTTTTAATGACGCCCATATTTATGCATACATATTTTAAGGCCTTTTGATACCTTATTATCAGACTTGTTGTGGGCCGAGGTTCCTTTATTTGTAGGAAAAATTCTGAATCAGTTATGTATTTAAGTATGAACAGTTATTTATACTAACCAACACTTTCAATGGAATTACATACAGGTGTGTTCAAATTTTATATAGTATTGTTCTATATATAAAACAAATTAGGTCATTGTGATCAATATGTGATAGTAGATATTGGCCCTTTGAATTCTTGAACACCAATTCCAACATCTAATACACTTGCTATTGGGACAGTTCCTTCATTTGATATCAGGCAATCCTGATCTGTTTTGTAATCTCTTTTCATATGAAATTACTGACCATCGTCTCACATTCGAAAATAATTAACAATTCGCAATAGAGTTAATTATTACATTAATTAGTTAATTATATGGCATTAATATTAAACAATATTAGCACATTTTTATTGAAGAGCGCCCCAATTTAAAAAAAATTGAGATGTTTTAACACGTTGCATTGGTAAATGGC
>JAMKCH010045733.1:0-11581 GCA_023653785.1 Ophioderma brevispina | reverse complement strand
GGTTCAGTAACTCTCTATTCTAACAAGGGTGGTTTCTACATGCAAAAAAAAAAAAACAAAAAACGAATGATTTGCACAGATAGTTCATTGTTTAATAAAAATATGCCTATTAGGTATTATGTTGATGGAGAGTAATTTCAACAGAGCCAACACCATTTTTGGGCATTTGAAGCAATCTGTCCATATTCTGTTGAATAAAACTCAGCTTTTGAGTCATTTAGTTTCAGTATGTTTGTTGCATCAGCCAAATAACCAAAGTTAAGACAATGAAACGTATTGTGGTGAAGAGACGTATAGAGAATAATTGTAAAACCCCTTACCCCCTATACGAATTATTATCCATGTGGTAAGCCACTACCCAACAGACGTGACAACGCATTAACTTAAAGCGGCACTGGCACATTTTCACAAAATATGGAATTTCTTCAATTTGCTTTCAAATGATAGTCTAGGCCATTGTAAGAACATAGATATATTTTACACAACATAAAAATAACGTATCCCAAACAGATAGGGTATTGATATGAGGATAAAGACATCCAGGTAAGTTGTAGGCCAACTTTTTAAGTTTTCCATAACTTTAATCAACAAATGTGTATATTACAATGATATTTTTGACGATTGTACTCATGGTATTAAAACCACAAAGGTTAAACCGATCAACAGAATGTGCATAGCGTGGGAACATGCATACGGCGTGCGTGTTCTTGTGTTAAACGCTATTTTCGTTGTCTGCTGAATTTAACGTCGCCGGCGACGTTTAGAATTTAAAAATCGGTCTGTTTACCCATAAGGAAGCCGATTGGTCTAATCTGTTCGGGTGAGGGCTTTTTCATATATACAAATCCCTTACAACCATGGCAAAAATATCGAATTTTGAAAAATTTGAGGGCGCACTAATTTTTTCAAATTGTGGCCAACGTCCTCTTTGAAACGTTATTGGACAGGTCTGTATGTGTAGATTTAATTATTAACTCGATAGATATTATGGGTTTGTGGTAATAGTGTGTTTAGAGAAAATTAATAGGCCCTATATAAAGTCTGGCACATTTTCCTTTGAGATAGAGGAAGGAGTTAAACACGTTATGATGCGCTGCATCAGGTTTGTTGTATTTTTTACTTCATAAACGATCATTGCCAAAATGCTTTGCGCGCAACAACAGAATAGGGTCAGAATTCCGACATGTGCGTAAGTATATACAGTTTTATTTCTACTTGACAATGATACATATGGACTTAATCTGCCTATATGAGCAGACTACATAGGCAGAAATATCATAGGGGCCTTATTTAAGGGGTTTTGTTTCATGTCTCCGGAACGACAGAAAAGGTCTAACACCATGGTGTTTGTATTGACCTCTACTTCCACTGCTGGGTAATAGTACTCTCACCTCAAATTGTTTAAAGTCACACACCAGAAATTTGATTATATATCAGAAAAGCTTTTTGATATAAATAAACGAGAAACATAAGTTTTATTTCCAACTGCTACAGGAAGGTAGGTCACAATTACACTGAAAAGATTTATTTTCCTAGACCCCCCCTGAAAAACAAAATGAAATTCTTCAACATTGGTCGCTATTCCTGTGACGTCATTACGTATCTTTCAATAAATCATGTCGGGGATCATGCATACTAAACGCACGCACATCTTGTTCGGAAATCAGTTTCGTTAGATCTTTATCTTCAACCGAAGAGTGAAAGTACAAGCCCGAGTCCAAAATTCAGATGAGAATCAGAATTGGGATATTCATAGTCGCGGAAGTACCAGGATAGCGTAAGAGATAGCCAGGGGTGTTTCCCGGTAATACCCCGCGAGGACAACGAAGGTGATACTACCGGGATACCGTGGGGTGAGCATACACAGCGTAAGTGCCAAGGATTTTGAACAGTTGTTGAAAAAATAAGATCCCAACAATTTTTATTGCGAGGTAAATTAATTTGATCGGTATTCAATCTTAATAAGTACATAGTCATGTTATTTGTGCGAGATTAGAACTTTATATGACTTGTTATTAAGCGAGCAATCGTGAATTAATGACAGGCATGAGAGAATCCAAAAAGTGCCGCTACACGTAATTCGCAGTAGGAATGGAACCAAATTATTTCATTGATGACGCACTGCGTTTTTTATGTCTGTTTGGGCTGGAGACTAGACATACCTTTTCTAAAAAAAAGGTATTCTAGTCTCAGGTTTGGGGCGATCGCTTCTCGCTGATTGATGTAGGGGGGATGAGCTTACTTGTCAAAAACCTGACAGGTCACGGATCCTGTAAATTTTTTGGGATCAATTTGACCAAATATAAGCAGACTTTACGTAAGTTTAAACCTTTGTCTCTCTTTGACAGTTAAATATGATTCATTTTCTCTAGGACTTCGTTTTGCACTCAGAGGATATTGGTGTTGTACATAAAAACGCAAGGTATGTTTACATTAGAGCTTTATTAACAAAGCGAAATGGATTTTTCTAACCTCACCCCCTCAAAAATACGACGCAATTATGGTGTACCCTCTGCCTGTCAGATTCACGCCGTTTGTTCTGCGACAACAGATAATACACGTACGTAGCTCAGTATTTGTGGGTGGTCTTACCGTGCATAAACTCGTGTTTTTTCTCAGCCTTGGGGGGTGTTTTAATATAATCCAAGACTTTTCAGAACAAATCATTTATTAACAAAGAATCTTGGCATGAGATGATGTGCAGAAATATTCTTGAAATGAAAGTATTAGCACAAACAATGCGGGGGACCATTTAATCAGGGTAATCCCCACAATGGGGGGTTCATGTTACCAGCTCATGTCAGCGCTTCTACGGCCCGTTTTACCAAAGTACAAATTGCCGTTCAATCTATGAAACAGCCTCCAACATATCATGTAGCAGTTTTCTGCGGAACTCGTTTCTTCCTTCCCCCGTTTGATATTTATAGGATGAATTTGCTAGGTCTAAAATGTGTACAATCAATTATAAAAACCTTGGTGAATCGTGAATGGATAGTTAGCTAAGCCATGCCAGGCAGAGAGAAATACGAATGCGCAGCAAATGACTAGTTCTGACCTGCCAACGGTCAAATAAAACTATAATTTCATATGATAAGGCAGACATATACAAAAACATTCATACACATTTAAACGTGTATTTGCACATATTAAGGTACAAAAGAATCATGAAAGGCACAGAAATAAACTTTTCAGAGCTGTTGGTGTTGCAGGTGGCCCGCCATGAATAAACACTCCCCACCACTCAGTCCACTGACGGGCCGGCCGGGGTAAACACCTCCCGTGTAAGTCTAGAGGTGTTTCACAATATTAATCCCCGAAAAACATAGCACCAAGTACCAACAACTTTCTCGTCTTCAGTCTCTTCTTAATTGAAAATAAACAATGTTAATACATACAGAATCATCGGCGGCATATTGTTAGTAATAATGACTCGAGATGTACAGGTTTACATTTTTGCACTGTGATTACGTGATCGTGATACCGAAATGACGTCATGCATTTATAATAAGCAATTGGGCGCTTTTGGTGTATTGAAAATACAGAAAAATACATAAAATCTTGACAGTTTTAAGCCCCCAAAGCTTTATAAAGACAGATAAAAATCGAAACTTTATTCTGATCATTTCCTAAGGTCACCAGCTTTCACTTTGAGAGTATCATAATTTCATGGTGTGTGGATTAACGGTTACCACATGTAAAAAATTAAAAATGCCCACATCAATGTTGAAAGTATGCCACATTGTCCGCCTAGTCATAGGGATTCAAAAAGTATAGTTTTGTACAACTTACGACCATTGGTTTTGGAGATTAAAATGGTAAAAACGTCAATCTCATTGTACAGGGTCTACATTGAAAGTACTCTGATTATAGCCAAAGTGTATAGTCTTGTTGTTGTTATAAGATTAACAAGTAGGAGGACGTCCTAATTACGTCTATATAGCCTTGGATTACGAGACCATTTATGGACAAAAATGTCGGACAACTAAGGCTCAGAAACAATTCTTTTGCCACGAATGGTGTGATCTTTGGCTAGTATAATTCGCAAATTGTCAATTAACAAAGCTGCGGGAATAAAGGATAACGCCTATTAAAGACTGATTCAGAGATTTCTCGAGGATGCACCTTCCAATTTCAAAAAATAGTGTTTTTGATATAGATCTACTTGTCCATACCTATCCATTGTGTGAAATAGCTAAGCTCATATCGATGTTCCTACAATAGAAATCACAACTTTGTATAAAATTCTTGATCCGGATTTTTTTAAACACCAGTATCCGATGCACTTAATACATGTACTACACATAAGTTTACTACATCAAAACGAAAATTCAGATTCATCTCAAACTTCGGAATGAGCATTTTAGTGAATGTGTTTAGTTCTAGTTGACTATTTTTATTATTACACAAAAAAATTCTACTTCAAAATCTCTTTAAATGGCTAGATCTGATGTAGTATATTGCATCTTAAAGCAACATTTAACAATTACTGGTTTATTTCTTTTGAGAGTGAGGACACACAATTTGAATGCCAATGAGAAAAATGCAATGCGAATACGCATTTACTAAGATGCGGTTCAACTTCAACACAGAGAGATTCGTATATAACGGTCGCATTCTTCACAGGGTACCCTTACATGGAGTACTATGGTGGAGGCCTATAGCGTCCAGCCGGTCGCGGAGGCAGTGCCGGTAGGAACCATTATAGTCCGGGCCCCATAGAAGACAACGGAACATAAAGCGTGAAAGTAATGTTGCGTGAAGAGTCAACTGAAATCGAGTGCCCTATTTTCACCGTGTAGGTGGACTATGAGTCGGAGGGACTCTATCTCCTGCCCACACGGCACCCCGAGGGTCTTGACGCCAGTCATGACTCTTTGACCACCTGCCATTCCGTATTTATTTTTCTCAACCTATCCTCATGGGTTATGCTATAGATCTGTCTTTAAATTTTTAGTAGGTATTTTTATAGTGCTTTGCGTATACGATGTCGAGCTTTTGCAAGAGAGAGTATCTCCTGTGGGAGAATTAACCTCGGTGCCCCAGGATGCTCTTTGCGGCGTGCTGAGCTGTCATGCCGAACTTTTAATAGTAGGCCTATATCTATTTTTATAAAAAAAAAAATGTTTAACATGGTTGTTGTTTTTATATAAAAAAACATTCACTTATAGAGTGTTACGATGGCATCCACACAATTGCACAAGCACCATTCCAATCAAGCCTGCGATGATTACTAAGATCAAGCGGGACTAACTTCGCCGCGTAAGCGAGCGGGATCGAGTTAAGTCCGTAATATTTTGTCTCTATGCGCGCGATGAGTACGAGTCTTTACAGGCCTTACTTAGAAACAAAAAGTCATAGAGGACACAATAGGAACACATAGCCAGAGACACAAATGCAAAATCATAGAGACACCATGTTATCGAAAAACACAAAGTCTTAGAAACCCAATGTTATAGGAATACAAAGTCATTGAGAGACGTAGACATTGAGAAGTCGCAGAAACACAATGTTAAAGACACAGTCATAGAAATAATGTTAAAGAACCACAAGTCATATAGGGAACAATGTTAAAGAACATATGAGAGAAACAATGTTAGAGAACCACAATGTCATAGAGAAATAATGTTAAAAATCACTAACTATAGCAATAGAACGTCATCGAAACAAAAGTCATAGAGTACGATGGTCATAGAATTTTGGTCATAGAGGCCACGTTATTTTACCGGTGCTAAAATAAAAGGCATTAGACACAACAAACACGTGTGTATGTTACTGTATTATGCCAGATCACATAATGAAACGCCGTTTGTATTTAAAAATGCTTATATGATGTAAAAATGGGTAGGACTACATCAGAGAGATAACTTTTAGGTGCTTTTAGGGTCTTAAAACACTTTTGGGATGCTCTCGAGATAGATCCAAGAGGGCCGTCATGATTGGGCACAAAACTGGTAAAATTTAAAAATTCATGGATTGCATTCTTGTGTTTCTCTAATGCTTCAAATTCAAGATGGGCGCCAATAGGCTGCCAACAAGGAGTGAAATGTGAGGAACTTCGAAGTTAGCCAAAAATGTTGATGAAAGAATTAATGAGATGCTAAGATAATATGATAAATTATATAAACTAGTTAAAACATAATTTGTTCTGTATCAATGCACTAAATTCAAAAGGGTTCTAATTTCAGAGGAAAGGGCATGCATTTGGCTGAAAATATAAAAGTGGCTACAATGATAACATAATCCATATTTAACTGGATTTCCACCGTTACACACACAACACGTGGTATAAAGATACAATTCTATGACCAATACGAGTCCTTTGACAAAACTGATTCTCATAAAAGTCTCCACATTGTGTCCAACCTATGTTACGTAGGAGGCGATATATTTTCCGAATCTGACTATTCCGATGCGCTGTCCTGTAATTTGCACGCTTGTTGTGAGGAAGCAGAGACACACATGGTTGTATAAATAAAAAGAATACAATCTTGTTATAAAAGGTGGGGGTATCTCAAAATAAAGCAAAATATTATAACCTATATACGAGTACATTTTATATAGCGATTCTCAGAGCTTCAAAACACGCTTGGTAGTGTAAGTAAAACGAAATACCATTTTGTTATAAATCCGGAGGTATCTAAAATAAAGCAAATAAACCTATAAAACATTTTATACCTGTATAGCGATTGTCCACCGCTTAACACACACACACTTGGTTGTATACATAAAAAGAAATACCACTTTGTTATAAATCTGGGGTCACTCTCAAAAATTATAACCTATAGACATTCTATATAGCGATTGTCTGCCGCTTAAGTTATGAATGGATCGAGGTCGCTGTCATATTCACAAGACCGGAACAGTCGCGATTAATTTGGATCATCTTCATCAGTGACATCAAATATCTTCTATCTGTTGCTGTAGCTATTACTGTTCAACGCTCGCGCTCCACGGTGAAGCCAACCGAAAAGGTTGAGGTGTGAGCAAATGAGTTGATTTAGTATGTTGCTTAAAGTGCATGGTTAATAACTTGCTTCTTGATGTTTGGCTTTTTTAGGTAGGTGATATGGTAGGCAGTTTATTCCCGTCAGTCCGATAGTGTATGTGGCCAACATGATATTTATTACAGTCCTTGTTGAAAACTGCACAAAAGTATGTTTAAGTTAGTTTCTATGGGTTAAAAACATTATCTGATCATCTCATGGGTGTTCTTTCACTCAACATTTTTAGTAATATCGAATTTTCTCACATTTCACTATGTTAGTAGCCATATTGGCCGCCATCTGGGATGAGAAGCATTAGAGCCAAAACAGAATTACAAAAATGAATTTTGCGAGGGTTTTTGAAAACATATAAATAAGACATTTTATTTGTGCTTATTGGTATGCCTTGCGGAATTTTTAGCTTGACTTTTCAAATTTTAACCACTTTGGCAGCCATCCGAGGCCATCTAGCTAGTCTCCAGAGCTCGGATTTTTCCTGTTAACATCCACAAATGTGGGAAAAAACACTAACGATAAAGAAAAAAGGAAATGTGAGGGGGAGGAAATCAACAACAAAAACAAAGAAAATGCTATGAGACAAAAATACACAATATCAGAATTATATCAATAAGCTGTTGCACTAAAGTAAGAAACCATGGCAAGCATACTCCCGTTAGAAAATTGAAGTGGAATCCCTATAACAGCTCGCCATGCGTTACGAGGAATCCCTACAATGTGATGAACCGTTTCCTAGCAACGCATCTCAGATGAAGGCTGGAAGTCCAATCCGCCTGTATCAGATGGAGATGACGAGTATCATCACGGTTTGCTTGAGTGAACCACGAATAAGCGGAGGGAGAGCGAGAATCACGCAGGGTTGTATAGGCAGAGCTTACTACAAACTCAAAACTGTCGACTAACAAGGTTGTATGACATGGTGCTATCAACTTGAGCCAGAATATTACAAGCTTTCATCTCTACCATTTATATTGTGAATTACAGAGGTTTGTGTGAATTTGAAATACACATAGAGGGAAACGGTGCTAGTTACAGCAAGGCAAAGACTATTTATTTGGATTTATGGAGAACACAAAAGGTATGTACATCAAATAATTTTGAGGCCGAAATGCTTAATGAGTCCATATAGTAAGGCTATATAGCAATGTCATTATAATTATCACTCTTATGGTCGTATCACATCGTATTCAAGCAACAAAAGCTCAGTCAATTATCTCCACACCAAAAAATTGATTTACGAGTATAATAGATGGACACTGTGGGTGTCGGGTGCTATATAATTTATTTTAAAACTAATTACATACTAATCTATTGGCTTATGTATCTATACGTAATTTACATGTCAAATGTTGACCAGGTGTTAAAACTATGGTCGCCGTGATTTTAGACAAATTGAAAACCAAGTGGGTCTAAAGTAAGCTTAAACTGAAAGACTAATCATCGATAAAGGAATCTCTCTTGAGAGTTTTAATTCATTAAACACAATAATCTCGTCATTTAAAACGGGTATTACTTACTTATGGCTTAAAGTAAATTAAAAATTAAAAAATACAAAAAACTCTGGGTAGAATATGAACAACAGTTCTTTTATATTTTGCTGTTATATCATATGATTTAAAATACACAACGACCGCTTCCATAGAAAAAGGCGAAATGGAAGGAAACAAGTGTGAAAATTTATTTGTGTATATAAGCCATTCATGTTGTTTGGAAAGATATATTCTGACCACATTGGTATGTAGTTAAAGGTCAACATCTCCTTTTACAATTTCCATACAATAGTTATCCGCAGGTCTTAGAAGTGGATACTATTTTCAAAGATGTATTTAACCAAAAACAAACAGTATGTTGTTTCTCGGGTGTTGTCTATACTTACGGTTTTAAGGGATTAGCAGCGATTTGCTAATCCCTAATCCGAAACATCGAAACAATCATTCTAAATTTATATTTTGTGAATTACAGAGGTTTGTGTTAATTTGAAATACACATAGAATGGGAAACGGTGCTAGTTACAGCAAGGCAAAGACTATTTATTTGGATATTAATGGAGAAACACAAAAGGTATGTATATAAAATAATTTTGACCGAAATGCTTAATGAGGGCCATATAGTAAGGCCTATATAGCAATGTCCTCATATCACTCTTATGGTCGTATCAATATCGTATTCAAGCAACAACAGCTCATATCAAATTATCTCACCACAGAAATTGACTCAAAATATAATTACCATACTAATCTATTGGCTTATGTATCTATACGTAATTTACATGTCAAATGTTTACCAGGTGTTAAAACTATGGTCGCGGTGTTTTTCAAGACAAATAGGAAAACCAAAATGATGTCTAAAGTTGAGCTTAAACCAAAGACTATTCATCACTAAAGATCTCTCTGATGGAGTTTTAATTCATTAAACACAATAATCTCGTCATTTAAAACGGGTATTACTTACTTAAAGTAAATTAAAAATTAAAAAATATACAAAAAAACTCTGGGTAGAAATATGAACAACAGTTCTTTGATGTTTTGCGTTATTACCAGGAGTTCATATGATTTAAACAATCATCAATGAGCGCTTCCATAGAAAACGGCGCAAATTGGAAGGAAACAAGTGAAATTTAGTTTGTGTCTATAAGCCATACATGTAGTTTGGAAATAATCTGACCACATTGGTATGATAGTTAAAGGTCAACATCCCCTTTTACATTTTCATACAATATTTTTACGCAGGTCTTAGAAGTGGATATATTTTCACAGATGTATTTAAAACAAAACAAACAGTATTTTGTTTTCTCGGGTGTTTTCTATATTTACGGTTTAACTTTAAAATCTAAAAATGTGACCGTCTGCAAAAGAAACAGTATCTTTGAATGTTGCGACTATGGAGATGTACATTTTACTCAGAAGTGAATGGGATTACCCGAAATTGGAGGAGTAAATTATACACGCATATCACATAGCCTCATTTCTGAAAAGGTAACTGTCTATTAAAACCTACAAAAATTCAAAAACAAACAACAACAACAACGACAACAAAAAATAATAAAATTTTCATTTAGGAGTCTAGATATATTTTAACCATCCCTGAATGTCGTTTCCTGATTGGACAAAAATCGGTAAAATTAAAGATTTATATAAAAAGCATGGTAAAAACGAAGAAATTTTGAGTGACAAAAATGTTGGGGCAGAAGTTGCGATCTCTGCTATCAAAAATGAATATATGAAAAAGAAAATAAATGTAAAAGTAAACTAAGACATAACATATTACATAATAATAAATGGAAATGATAATAGACTAAGAATAAATGAAAGAAATGCAAAATGAAATGAATGATACAATGAAATAATTATGACTAACTAAATAATCAGGCATAACGCATGCATGTAATAGCCTTTCTTTCTTCTTAAAACTTTTCAACTTCAACATTATTACTGAATAAAGATATAGTAAGTTGAAAAGTTTATTCCGATGTATCGCCTTGCAACAAAATAGACAACGCATTCTTTACAGTGGACAATTCAAAGTAAGCTTTTTGGGCTTTTTTGTCAATTGAAGACACTATAGTTTTCACATCCATCCAAAAGAGTAAAAAAAATGAAATAATGCAGGGGCAGCCTAAAAAGTGTAAGATAAATCTAAAAATTTGTCATAAGTTATTTTTTCCAAACTGAAAAATGACCGAAAGGAAGAAAACAACAGTATCAAAGATATATATGTATCTCCATTCAATTACGGCCATTACGTATTGTAGTGTCAGTACGGACACAGTTTTACCATGTTAACTGCAGATGGGGCTCACAAAAGAAAACGACGGTTTATTTTTTTCACGTTGCGAGTCCAGGAGCCAGTTAAAACGACGTTTTTACAGTCATTTTAAAGTGCAGTAATAAGCACAGATAATGATCCGATTTTTGCCTTTAGGGTTGCTTTTGGTCGATCACTGAGGGGCATGAAGCGGTATTGTTATAGGATATCTAGACTTGTTACAGATATACAAAATTTTACTTTTCGATATTTTTTCCGATCTCTGATGTAGAAATCATTCATAGTGCCTTCAACATTAGAAAATACTATAAGTTATTACGAGGGCATACGTAAAGGCGCATTTCCTGATCCTAAGAAGTAGAAAGGTTGGATCAATGCATTTTGTTCCATAATTTTAAGTTGAAGCATGCTTATACATCTAAGTGTGATTAATATCTGTTGCCCAAATTCCTGTTCATACGATCTTTCGTTAATGTTAATAAGGATCTTTAGTGTTGAGTACCGTTGATGAAAATTTAGCTAAATCAGCGGTCTACGTACTTACCATGACAACCAGAAACAATATGTTACACATTTTGCAAAAATTCTCAATAATGGATTTAATATGGTATATATGTATGACACGAACATGTGATGATGATCATTCGGGAACATTGAGTAATGACAAAAAAATATCTCTTTTTGTTGGTGTTGGTTGTTTTCTGGCTTTAGTTATTGTTTGTAGTAGGCTAATTGTAATTTTAAAATGCACATTTTAAAACCAAATATGACTAATTCGATTTTGAAGAGTATACATTAGCTTGGGTATATCTAAT